>OY740786.1:8752606-9032247 GCA_963514005.1 Raja brachyura | reverse complement strand
CCAAATAACAATATTAACCAAATAAAGATCCTTCACCTGATCCATGTGAAGGAGAGGAGGAGGTAATTTGTAATGACAGGGTTGGAAACTGAAGGCGAGACATCTTACAGTCACTGTCTGCCCGATACGCCTTCGGAGTATTGGCATATATTTTTGAAATTCATTCATTTATTTTTGCTGAATTCTCAGAATCAGACAATACAGAAACATACCCCAAGGGCACGAAGTGCCGGAGTAAATCAGGCAGCATCTCTGGAGCCGGGCCTGGATACGACCTTGGTAAGGCCATCAAAAAGGCCAAAAGGGACTTCTGCTCCAAACTGGAGGAGGAGACAGATGCTCGGCAGCTGTGGTGGGGCCTGAATGCAATCACCTCCTACAAGGCGAAACAAGGCGGCAGCTCGAATGTCGGGGAAACATCACTCCCTGATGAGCTCAATGTGTTTTACGCACGCTTTGATAGGGAGAACACCGATGTGCCTTCCCTAGCCCCCATTCACTGTGATGGTATTTATGTCAGTCACAGAGGCCAACGTCAGGAAATCCTTCAGAGGGGTGAACCCTCGAAAAGCGCCTAGAATAAAAAATAGGTGCAGGAGTAGGCCATTCGGCCCTTCGAGCCTGCACCGCCATTCAATATGATCATGGCTGATCATCCAACTCAGTATCCCGTACCTGCCTTTTCTTCATACCTTGTGATCCCTTTAGCCACAAGAGCCACATCCAACTTCCTCTTGAATATAGCCAATGAACTGGCCTCAACGACCTTCTGTGGCAGAGAATTCCAGAGACTCACCACTCTCTGTGTAAAGAATGTTTTCCTCATCTCGCTCCTAAAGGAATTCCCCCTTATCCTTAGACTGTGACCCCTTGTTCTGGACTCCCCCAACATTGGGAACAATCTTCCTGCATCTAGCTTGTCCAACCCCTTAAGAATTTTGTAAGTTTCTATAAGATCCGGAGGTAATTGGTAAGCGCCTGGACCTGATGGTATACCTGGTTGTGTCCTAAAAACCTGTGCGAACCAACTGGCTGGAGTTTTTACAGACATTTTCAACCTCTCACTTCTGAGGTCCGAGGTTCCACCTGCTTCAAAAGGGTATCAATTATACCGGTGCCCAAGAAGAGTAAGGTGACGTGCCTCAATGATTATCGACCTGTGGCACTAACGCCTGTGGTGATGAGAGGCTTTGAGAGGTTGATCATGGCGCAAATCAACTCTTACCTCGACGGTGGATGTGATCTCGCTGGCTCTCCACTCCGCTCTGGACCACTTGTATAAACACCTAAGTCAGGCTGTTATTCATCGATTACAGCTCGGCATTTAATACAATCATCCCCTCCAAGCTGGTTACCAAACTCGCAGAACTGGGTCTCTGCGCATCCCTCTGCAATTGGATCCTCGACTTCCTCATTCACAGACCACAGTCTGTTCGTATTGGTGAAAATGTGTCAGACTCAATAACAATCACCATGGGGGCACCTCAAGGCTGCATGCTCAGCCCCCAAATAGTACTCACTCTATACTCATGACTGTGTAGCCGATCATAGTACGAACTCCATCATTAAGTTAGCTGACGACACCACTGTTGTGGGACGTACCACTGATGGGGAATGAGTCAGAGTATAGAAGAGAGATCGAGTGACTGTCCATATGGTGCCAGCACAATAACCTGACCCTCAACACCAGCAAAACTAAGGAACTGATTGTGGACTTTGGAAGGAGTAGGATGGGGACCCACAGTCCTGTTTATATCAACAGGTCGATGGTTGAAAGGGTCATGAGCTTCAAATTCCTGGGCGTGCACATCTGTGAAGATCTTTTCTGGTCCAAGAACATTGATCCAATTATTAAGAAAGCTCATCAGCGCCTCTACTTCCTGAGAAGATTACTGAGAGTCGGTTTGTCAAGGAGGACTCTCTCTAACTTCTACAGGTGTACAGTAGAGAGCTTGCTGACCGGTTGCATCGTGGCTTGGTTCGGCAACTTGAGCGCACTGGAGCGGAAAATACTACAAAAAGTAGTATTTTCTCCCAAGCCTTTCCTGACGTCCTCTGAGTGAGGGCTATTTGTATATATGTATGTAGCCTGCTTGTGTATACTACTCTTATAACAAATGTAAAGCACTTTGGTCAACAAGAGTTGTTTTTTAAATGTGCTATATAAATAAACGTGACTTGACTTGACTTTAGCCCACTGAGTCTATGCCAGTAACCCATTTACATTTATCCCACATTAATCCCATTCTCATTTCATGAATATCATGGCTGTATTCCTTCCAATTGCCATTTTATTGGAATGAGGGAATGTCCATACACTTACTTCTCAGTATGAGAAACACTGCATTTGGAGCCACAAGAGACTGCTGATGCTGGAATCTGAAGCAAAAGGTTAATTGATACAGGAATTCATCTACTGGGTCAAGTAGCATCTGTGGAGGGGAAGGCACAGTGGACATTTTAGGTCAAGATCCTGCATTAGGACTGAGAGTGCAGAGGGAAGATAGTCAAAGGGGAAAGGAACTCAAAGAACTCCCATCATGGAGATGGGAGTTCTCTACATCGGTGAGACCAAGCGCAGGCTCGGCGATCGTTTTGTTCACCTCCGCTCAGTCCGTTGTAACCTACCTGATCTGCCGGTGGCTCAGCACTTCAACTCCCCCACCCATTCATTCCCAACCTAACCTTTCTGTCCTGGGCCTCCTCCATTATCAGAGTAAGGCCCAGCGCAAATTGGAGGAGCAGCATCTCATATTTTGCTTGGGTAGTTTACACCCCAGCGGTATAAACATTGACTTCTCCAACTTCAGATAGTCTTTGCTTTCTCTCTCCATCCCCTCACCCTTCCCAGTTCTCCCACCTGTTCTACAGTCTCTGCCTACATTCTATCTCTGTCCCGCCCCCCCCCCCCTCCCGCCACATCAGTCTGAAGAAGGGTCTCGACCCGAAACGTCACCCATTCCTTCTCTCCAGAGATGCTGCCTGTCCCGCGGAGTTACTCTAGTATTTCGTGTCTCCCATCACGGAGACTTTAAATTTGACTTTATACTTTTGAGATACAGCGCAGAAACAGGCCCTTCGGCCCACCGAGTCCATGCCGACCAGTGATCACCCCGCACACTAGCACTATCCCACACGCTAGGAACAATTTGCTATTTTACCGAAGCCAATTAACCGACAAACCAAGACGAGAAGAATGTCTTCAAAGTGGGCAATGCTTGAAGTGGATTTGAGTGAATGAATGCCTTATTGTCACATGTGACAAGTCACAATGAAAGGTATACAAATAGTCACCACATAAAGGGCGCTTACAAAGGGTATAGATATGGTAAATCAGGACAGGGGAACAAAGTACTAGAGGGCATAGATTTAAAGCTAGAGGGGAAATATATAATTGGAACCTGAGGAGCAACTTTTTCCACACAGAGGGTGGTGGATATATGGCCCAAGCTGGTATTGCGGCAGGTTGAATAACAATAATTAAAACAGGTTTTGACAGGATCATGTAATAAGTGAAGCTTGTTCCCGAGTGCTCTGCACAACACTCAGCTCGGTTCAGATTGATAAATGTTAGGAGATACAATCGTTGACTGGAGACATTGCCTTTTTCGTTAACTACGAAGGCTAGTTTTTGCATCTTAATTTTACAGGCAAATCACATTAACTGCAACGGTTTCGCAGTAAATGGTGGCAAATGTGCATTTTTGTTCAAGGTAACTGCTGTGAGGTTGTTTTTTCCTACAAGTTCAACGTGGAATATTAAGTGCGGTTTGTGTAGGATGGAACTTCCTAAGATTGTAACTTAAACTTAAGATTGTAACCTAACAACTTAAAATTGTACAAGGCATTGGTGAGACCAATTCTGGAGTATGGTGTACAATTTTGGTCGCCTAATTATAGGAAGGATGTCAACAAAATAGAGAGAGTACAGAGGAGATTTACTAGAATGTTGCCTGGGTTCCAGCAACTAAGTTACAGAGAAAGGTTGAACAAGTTAGGTCTTTAGGTCTTTACCAAGCACGGAAGGTTAAGGGGGGACTTGATTGAGGTCTTTAAAATGATGAAAGGGATAGACAGAGTTGACGTGGATAAGCTTTTCCCATTGAGGGTAGGGAAGATTCAAACAAGAGGGCATGACATGAGAATTAAGGGACAGAAGTTTAGGGGTAACATGAGGGGGAACTTCTTTTCTCAGAGAGTGGTGGCTGTGTGGAATGATCTTCCTGCAGAAGTGGTGGAGGCAGGATCGATTTTAACATTTAAAAGTAAAGTGGGTAGGTATATGGACGGGAAGGGAATGGATGGGTATGTTCTGAGTGCAGGTAGATGGGACTAGGGGAAAATAAATTGTCGGCACGGACTGGAAGGGCCGAGAAGGCCTGTTTCCGTGCTGTAATTTTTATATGGTTATATGGTTATATGGAACTGCAGAAGCTGGTTTACACCGAAGGTAGAGACAAGATGCTGGAGCAACTCAGCAGGGACAGTCAGCATCTCTGGAGAGAAAGAATGGGTGATGTTTCGGGTGGGACTAGCTTAGATGGGGCATCGTGGTCGGCATAGAAGTATTGCGTAGAGGAGCCTGTTTATCTGCTGCAGGACTCCAAGGCACTAATTACATGTTTGAGCCACATAAACAACCTTCCATCTGTTCCACATTAACAAGCTTTTATTTTAATCCCTTTGATGGCACCAGAAGTGATTGTATCATCTGGACAATCTAACAGAAACAGGTTTTATCCTTCCTCACCCAATTCCATCTTCATAATAACCCACACACTGGTGCCCTATCTCATCCCTCCCCCTGTACCCAACATCCCAACGAGAGAGCAGTCCTGAACTACTATCTACGTCGTTGGTGACCCTTGGACTATCTTTCATCGGACTTTACTGGCTTTACCTTGCACTTTAGCATGCAACTCTATGCGATGAGCGCGACCTAACGCGGTCGCTTGAGCCGTCCAGCGTCGCGGGGCTGGTCCCACTTCGATCGCCGGAGCCAAGCGGAATTGTGCGAAGTTCGTCCTGACATCGTGCGGGATTCCGAAAAACTGACTATGTTCAAAAATTCCGCTTGTCGGCTCGCAGTCGCCTCGACGCGTTACACACCACCTCGACGTCGTACCTCCGTGACCCTCTCTGTAGGTGCCTCTGTGACCCTCTATGTGTGTGGCTCCATGGCCCTCTGTGTGTGTGCCTCTGTGCCCCTCTCTGTGTGCCCCTCTCTGTCCTGGCGAACTTACCTTTAAGACTTCGCTCCAAGTTCGCCTCACTTTGCGCCGTGTTGCGCCACTCATCCGACCTCCGAGCGGCCCTCGCTGCCGGTTAGGTCGCGCTTGCTGCATGCAGGCGCATGCTGGTGGGAACGGCCCTGTACAGGGATCACACGACCTCCGCGCGGCCCCCGCTTCTAATTTGATCGCGCTCATCGCATGGAGTCGGATGCTGGTAGGACAGGCCCTTAAAGGTTCTTCCCTTATCATGTATCTATGCAGTGTAAATGGCTCGATTGTAATCATGTATTGCCTTTCCGCTGTCTGGTTAGCACACAACAAAAGGTTTTCACTGTACCTCGGTACATGTGACAATATTCTAAACTGAAATAGACAAAAAATTGTCTGCCTTCGATTTTCCAGCATCTGCAGTTCCTTCTTAAACATCTAAATATTTAGTTCCACTCATCACCTTCCAATCTGTTCAGATTCCTTAATTCCTTGCAATTGACTACATTTACATTCGGCAAGGCCACCAGCATAATCGAGGACCAGCAAAATTATCGACAACTAGAGAGCAGTCCTGAGCTACCATCTACCTCATTGAAGACCCTCGGACTATCTTTAATTTGACTTTGCTGGACTTTATCATGCACTAAATGTTATCCCTTTGTCATCCCTGTGTCTCTAGTTGCTGATGGGATGATTCAGTTGCCTGATAGCAGCTGGGAAGAAACTGTCCCTGAACCAGGAGGTGTGCTTTTCCACGCTTCTGTACCCTTTGCCTGATGGGAGAGGGGAGAAGAGGGAGTGGCCGGGGTGAGACGGGTCCTTGATGATGCTGCTGGCCTTGCCAAGGCAGCGTGAAGTGTAGATGGAGTCCATGGACGGGAGGTTGGTTTGAGCGATGGTCTAGGCTGCGTCCACAATTCTCTGCATTTATTTTTGCTCTGGAATTTGAGTGATTGCTTTAGTTTAATTGAGTTTAGTTTAGATATGCAGCACGGAAACAGGCCCTTCAGCCCACCAAGTCCGCGCCAACTAGCAATCCCCGTATACTAACGCTATCCTACTCATAAAAAGCACAATTTATGATTTTTTTTTACTGAAGCCAATTAACACAGAAACATGGAAAAATAGGTGCAGGCGGAGGCCATTCAGCCCTTCGTGCCAGCACCGCCATTCAATATGATCATGGCTGACCATCTAAAATCAGTACCCCATTCCTGCTTTTCCCCATATCTTTTGATTCGTTTAGCTCTAAGAGATAATTCTAACTCTCTTGAAAAGATCCAGTGAATTGGCCTCCACTGCACTCGACCATCGCTGCACTCCCTCAATAGCAATAATGTCCTTCCTCAAGGTGGGAGACCAAACTTGCATACAATACTCCGGGTGCCATCTCACCAGGTGCCATCTATACAACTGCAGTCGAACCTCCTTGCTCCCAAACTCAAATCCTTGCCTAACCTACGTCTTTGGAGCGTGGGAGGAAACCGGAGCACCCAGGGAAACCCCTCGCAGGTCACGGGGAGAACGTACAAACTCCATACAGACAGCACCCGTGGTCAAGTTCGAACACGGGTCTCTGGCGCTGTAAGACTGCCACTCTACCGCTGCGCCACCGTGCTGCCAATGCGTGATAGCTTTTTCTATCTTTTTGAGACCATCCCTCGCAGTGTAATCAGCGCTTATCTTTATAACGGTACGTAACGGTACATGGTAAATGGTAGGGAATTGAGGAATGCTGTGGAACAGGGGGATCTAGGAATAACTGTGCATAGTTCCCTGAAGGTGGAATCACATGTAGATAGGGTGGTAAAGAAAGCTTTGGGTGTGCTGGTCTTTATAAATCAGAGCATTGAATATAGGAGTAGGGAAGTAATGTTAAAATTGTACAAGGCATTGGTGAGACCAATTCTGGAGTATGGTGTACAATTTTGGTCGCCTAATTATAGAAAGGATGTCATCAAAATAGAGAGAGTACAGAGGAGGTTTACTAGAATGTTGCCTGGGTTCCAGCAACTAAGTTACAGAGAAAGGTTGAACAAGTTGGGCCTTTATTGTTTAGAGCGCAGAAGGTTAAGGGGGGACTTGATTGAGGTCTTTAAAATGATGAAAGGGATAGACAGAGTTGATGTGGATAAGCTTTTCCCATTGAGGGTAGGGAAGATTCAAACAAGAGGGCATGACATGAGAATTAAGGGACAGAGGTTTAGGGGTAACATGAGGGGGAACTTCTTTACTCAGAGAGTGGTGGCTGTGTGGAATGATCTTCCAGCAGAAGTGGTGGAAGCAGGATCGATTTTAACATTTAAAAGTAAAGTGGATAGGTATATGGACGGCAAGGGAATGGAGGGGTATGGTCTGAGTGCAGGTAGATGGGGCTAGGGGAAAATAAATGGTCGGCACGGACTGGAAGGGCCGAGAAGGCCTGTTTCCGTGCTGTAATTGTTATATGGTTATATGGTAACAGCACCTCTAAAAAAATTAAAAACTAGATCAAATTTAATTTTTTACATGCGTTGATTTTATATTTTTTAGCTATTAATTTATTAAATTTGAAGTGAATAGACCTCAAAATCAAAACCGATTTTGAATTTTGGCTGTCACGTTGGCGCAGCGGTAGAGTTGCTGCCTTACAACGAATGCAGCGCCAGAGACCCGGGTTCGATCCTGACCACGGGTGCTGTCTGTACGGAGTTTGTACGTTCTCCCTGTGACCTGTGAGGGTTTTTGCCTGGGTGCTCCGGTTTCCTCCCACACTCCAAAATGCACGGGTTTGTAGGTTAATTTCCTTGGTAAATGGAAATGAAATGTCCCTGGTGGGTGTAGGATAGTGTTAATGTGCCATGATCGCTGGTCGGCGCGGACCCGGTGGGCCGAAGGGCCTGTTTCCGCGCTGCGTCTCTAAACTAGAATGGGGGGAAAAACAGAACTGTGAAGAAAAGAGTTGATGGATATGGCTTAATTTTTCATTGATATGCGTAGCAGCATCTTCATATCATCAAAACTAAAGAGAGCGTTACAATCGAGCATGAATGGAAGTGAAGCCTCAAGCTTTTAGTGGGGTTCGCTTGAGTTCTTTTGGAAGGTCACTTTGTTCCCTGCTCTCTGTGTGAGTCATCGGAGCAGAATGAATCCTCAACGCCCAGTGACATTTTACGGATGTCATTATCATTCTCTGTTTGTGTCTGATGTGATTATCATTTCAGTCACTGCTGCCAAACGATGCAGCATTGAGCTTGTAGGAAGGAACTACAGGTCGACACAAAACGCTGGAGCAACTCAGCGGGACAGGCAGCGTCTCTGGAGAGGAGGAGAACGCGTTGACCTTTCAGGTCGACACCCTTCGTCAGACTGAAGAATCTTCAGCGCCTGAAGAAGTATCTCCACCCGAAACGTCACCCATCAAGAGTCTGAAGAAGGGTCTCGACCCGAAACCTGATTAAGGGGTTGGACAGGCTAGATGCAGGAAGATTGTTCCCGATGTTGGGGAAGTCCAGAACAAGGGGGTCACAGTTTAAGGATAAGGGGGAAGTCTTTTAGGACCGAGATGAGAAAAAAAAATGTCACACAGAGAGTGGTGAATCTGTGGAATTCTCTGCCACAGAAGGTCGTTGAGGCCAGTTCATTGGCTATATTTAAGAGGGAGTTAGATGGGGCCCTTGTGGCTAAAGGGATCAGGGGGTATGGAGAGAAGGCAGGTACGGGATACTGAGTTGGATGATCATTCATGATCATATTGAATGGCGGTGCAGGCTCGAAGGGCCGAATGGCCTACTCCTGCACCTATTTTCCCTGTTTCTATGAAACGTCACCCAATCCTTCTCTCCAGAGATGCTGCCTGTCCCGCTGAGTTACTCCAGCGTTTTGTGGCAAACAACGTTTAACTTGGTTGTTGCCTGGATCTGTGCCCATTGACTTCCTCACTCGCTGCATTCAGGGGAACCGAGCTCCTGGGACCCTCTTTCACGCACCGCCAGCGTAAGATGTGCACGCTTTCTTTCTCTTCTTCAAAGGAAGATGCCAGGAAAGTGTTGGCCCGCCCTGCTGCAGGATGTCATTCAGCTGGAAAGAATGCGGAGACGGGGCGGCTAGGCGGCGCGGCGGGAGAGTTGATGCCTCACGGCGCCAGGGACCCGGATTCGATCCTCATCACGGGGCGCTGTCTGGACGGTGTTTGTGCGTTCCCCCCGTGACTGCGTGGGTTTTCTCCGGGTGCTCCGGTTTCCTCACACATTCCAAGGCGCCTTCGGGGTCGGCTACAGGAGGTGAACCTGGGACACAAACATGGCCGGGCGAGGGGACGGCGGTCCTCGGGAACTGCTCCAGTACACGAGAGCATGGGCCGACCGGACTTCGAACTTTTAATAATGGCGCACAAAATAACATGGCCTACATAGGCATTACATCTTATAGAGGTATATAAAATCATGAGAGGAATAGATCGGGTAGATGCACAGTCTTTTAACCAGAGTAGGGGAATCGAGGACCAGAGGACATAGGTTCAAGGTGAAGGGGAAAAGATTTGAAAGGAATCCCAGGGGTAACTTTTTCACACATTGGGTGTTGGGTGTATGGAACAAGCTGCCAGAGGAGGTAGTTGAGGCAGGGACTATCCCATCGTTTAAGAAACAGTTGGACAGGTACATGGATAGGACAGGTTTGTAGGGTTATGAACCAAGTGCGGGCAAGTGGGACTAGGGTAGCTGGGAGATTTTTGGCCGGTGTGGGCGAGTTGGGCCGAAGGGCCTGTTTACACACGGTATCACTCAATCACTCTGTGACTCTATGTGTTATCTGTGCAAGAATAATGTCTCCGTTCAGTTGTATATTTGACAAATAGAGCACTCGTGATTATTGGCTATTGAGACGTACATCTTTGTTGGTCTGACCTGTCAGACACGCTGAGTTACTCCAGCTTTTCTGTGTCTATCTTTGAAGGTTAATTGGCTTCTGTAAATTGTAATGGGGAGCAGGTGGAAGCCCAGTCGACCCTTTTATTTCATCATACTGTATGTCAGTCTCGCTATCCCGGGAATTAACCTGGTGAACCTACGCTGGACTCCCTCAATTGCAATAATGTCCTTCCTCAAACTAGGAGACCAAAATTGCATACAATCCTCAGGTGCGGTCTCTCCAGGACCCTGCACAACTACAGTAGGGCTTCCCTGCTCCTAAACTCAAATCCTCTCGTAATGAAGGCCAACATGCCATTAGCTTTCTTCACTGCCTGCTGCACCTGCATGCGTACTTTCAGTGACTGATCTGCAAGGACACCCAGGTCTCACTGCACCTGCCCTTTTCCTCATCTGACGCCATCCAGATAATAATCTACCTTCCTGTTCTTGCCACCAAAGTGGATAACCGCACATTTATCTACATTATACAGCATCTGTCATGCATCTGCCCACTCACCCAACCTGTCCAAGTCACCCTGCAGCCTTGAAGCATCCTCCTCGCAGCTCACACTGCCACCCATCTTTGTGTCGTCTGCAAACTTGGGGATGTTACATTTAATTCCCTCGTCTAAATCGTTAATATATATTTGTAAATAACTGGGGTCCCAGCACCCTACTGTGGCGTAAAACAGTGTATTTGCATCATGGCTTAAACATATTTATATGTATAGCAGAGATTATCCACAGTTTGGTTAAGGGGGGACTTGATAGAGGTCTTTAAAATAATGAGAGGGATAGACAGAGTTGATGTGGACAAGCTTTTCCCTTTGAGAATAGGGAAGATGCAAACAAGAGGACATGACTTTAGAATTAAGGGACAGAAGTTTAGGGGTAACATGAGGGGGAACTTCTTTACTCAGAGAGTGGTAGCGGTGTGGAATGAGCTTCCGGTGGAAGTGGTGGCGGCAGGTTCGTTGGTATAATTTAAAAATAAATTGGATAGGCATATGGATGAGAAGGGTATGGAGGGTTATGGTATGAGTGCAGGCAGGTGGGACTAAGGGAAAAAAGTTGTTTGGCACGGACTTGAAGGGCCGAGATGGCCTGTTTCCGTGCTGTAATTGTTATATGGTTATATGGTCTTTATCATCAGGTGAGCCATGTTCCTCTGTACATTTGTTGGCCAAAGTGCTTTACATCGATATAAGAATAGCATAACAAACAACAGTGGTTCATAGATTAAATACAAATATCACTCCATGCATATAGCCCTCGCTCAGAGAACGTCAAGAAAGGCTTGGGAGTAGAGATGAGTAGAGGGAGTAGAGTAGAACACAGGGTTTTCCCTTTCTCAATCCGGCGTTGGAGGAGGTCCAGAAGAGGTTTACAATAATAATCCAGAAGATTTATTGGGCTAACGTACCTGTATGATGAGCGTTTGATGGCACTGGGCCTGTACTCGATGGAGTTACGCAGGATAAGGAGGGATCTCATTGGAACTTACCGAATAGTGAAAGGCCTGGTTAGAGTGGATGTGGGGAAGATGTTTCCAGTGGTGGGAGAGTCTAGGACCAGAGGGCGCAGTCTCAGATTTAAAGGATGGAGCTTTAGAATGGAGATGAGGAAGAATTCCTTTAGCCAGAGGGTGGTGAACCAGTGGAACTTATTGCCACAGATGGCTGTGGAGGTCACGGCATTTTTATAGTGGAGATTGAGAGTTTTGATTATAGTCCTGTCCCACGGTACGAGTTCATTCCAAGAGCTCTCCCGAGTTTAAAAAAACCAAACTCGTGGTAAGCACGGAAGATGAACGTAGCGGGTACGTCGGAGCTCGGACACGTCTCTTTGCGGCTCGTAACACTAACAGCAGGTCCTCGGGAAGACTCGCTAAAGGCAGGCAAGCACGGGAAGACTCGTGAAGATTTCTCAACATGTTTTTCAACGAGCCCCGAGTAGCGATGAGCGATCATTACCATAAATCCCCGAGTTCGAATCAGGGCAAACTCGGGAGAGCTCTCGGAGAGCTCTTGGAATAAACTCGTACCGTGGGACAGGGCTTTTAGTAAGGGTGTGAAAGGGTACGGGAAGAAAGCAAGAGAATGGCGTTCAGAGGGAAAGATAGATCAGCCATGATTGAATGGCGGAGCAGACTCGATGGGCCGAATGGCTTAATTCTGCTCCTGTGAATAGTGATCTTATGATCTGTGGGGTGAGTGGTGATTTTGTCAATCCCAGCTCTGGCGGCGACATGGAAACACAGCAAGGAAATCCTACAAGGGCCTGGCATGCAATCAAACGCTGAAAGGGAAATCATGTTTGACAAATCTTTTTATGGTTGTAACTAGCAGATAAATTACCGGAGTGCATTGAGGATATGTTAACAGATAGAAGAATGAGAAGTGATTTTTATTTCAGTTTACAGATACAGCGCGGGAACAGGCCGACGGGGTCCACAGCGACCAGCGATCCCCGCACATTAACACTATCCTACACACGCTGGGGACAATTTACATTTGTACCAAGCCAATTAACCTACAAACCTGTATGTCTTTTTGGAGTGTGGGAGGAAACCGAAGATCTCGGAGAAAACTCACGCAGGTCAGGGGGAGAGTGTACAAACTCTGTACAGACAGCACCCCGTAGTCGGGTTCGAACCCGGTTCTCTGGCGTCGTAAGGCAGTAGCTCTACCGCTTGTCCACTGTGCCCCATGCCGTTCCTACACAAGTGATGGGTGCATACACGTGATTTGGGGGGGGGGGGGGGGGGAGGGAGAGGAGGTTTATTGGGCAAAGGCCAGCGATGAAAAGACAGACAATAGGCAATAGGTGCAGGAGTAGGCCATTCGGCCCTTCGAGCCAGCACTGCCATTCAATGTGATCATGGCTTGATCATCCACATTCAGTACCCCGTTCCTGCACAGAAAATGTGAGATGAAGGGATAAGGACATAAGCGTGAAATGGGAATGTCAGAGAAAGGGGATAGGAGCCGGGCAAAGGGGAGAAATGGGTGCGCATCCAGGTGGGGCACAGGGAAGAGAGGGGGTATGGAAAGGTGGGGAGAGTTTGTTGATTCTACTTGTCTTCCATCCTCGTGTGGCCTCTTCATTCCTTATGATCTGATCTGATATGATAGGATATGATAAGATATGATAGAACCTTACTCATCCCAAGAGGGAAATTGGTCTGCCAACAGTCATAAAACACAAGATACATGAAACATGAAATTAAAGTGACGAGTGTAAAGTCCAGGATTGGGAATGTGTAATGATTGGGGGCGGGGGCGAGTTGGAAGGGGAGTCAGTCTACCCCGCGACAGAAGGGGTTGTACAGTTGTCTGACACTCTTATCTTTTCATCTCTGGACTTTTATCTTTGGGGTGCAGGAGGCTGAGGGATGACTTTATTGAAGTGTAGGAAACCAAGAGCCAAGAGTGAGTGTTAAGGGCCTGTCCCACCTTCACGGCCTAATTCATGACCTCTGCCGAGTTTGCCCTTGACTCATACTCGCAGCCTGGTCGTCACGAGGTCGTAGGTAGGTCGTAGCAGGCCGCGATGCTAGTCGTAGGTACTCGTGGCATCAAGTAGGTCGCGCCGTGTTTTCAACAAGATGAAAAATGTCCACGAGGTAAAAAAGGTCGTGAATTAGGTCGTGAAAGTGGGACAGGCCCTTTAATTGGGAAGAGTTCTGACCCAAAATGTCATCTATCTATGTTCTCCAGAGATACTGTGTATAGGAAGGGGTTAGAGGGATATGGGCACTATTATTATTTTTATTATTAATGTTTAATGTTTTATGTGTCATTCCTAACCGTCACTGTATGTCATATTGTCACTTGCGGGCGGAGCACCAAGGCAAATTCCTTGTATGTGAATACTTGGTCAATAAACTTATTTATTCATTAAATGCGGGCAAACGGTGGACACACAGTGTTTCTTACCCAGAGTGAGGGAATCGAGAACCAGAGGCATAGGTTTGCGAAGGGAGGAAGACTATATAGCAATCTGAGGGGCAACCTTTTCACACAAAGGGTGGTGGGTGTACGGAGCGAGCTGCCAGAGGAGGTAGTTGAGGCAGGGACTATTGCAATGTTTAGGAAGCAATTAGACAGGTACATGGATAGGACAGGTGTACATTGAAACATAGACACATAGACAACAGGTGCAGGAGTAGGCCATTTGGCCTTTCGAGCCAGCACTGCCATTCAATGTGATCATGGCTGATCAGCCACTATCAGTACCCCGTTCCTGCCTTCTCCCCATGTCCCTTGATTCCACTCGCCCTAAGAGCTAGATCTAACTCTCTTTTGAATGCATCCAGTGAATCGGTCACCACTACTTTCTGAAGGAGAGAATCCCACAGATTCACAACTCTCTGGGTGAAAAGGTTTTTCGTCATCTCAGTTCTAAATGGCCTATCATATAACAACAAGAACCATATAACAATTACAGCACGGAAACAGGCCTTCTCAGCCCTTCCAGTCCGTGCCGACCATTTATTTCCCCCTAGTCCCATCTACCTGCACTCAGACCATACCCCTCCATTCCCTTCCCGTCCATATACCTATCCACTTTACTTTTAAATGTTAAAATCGATCCTGCCTCCACCACTTCTGCTGGTAGCTCATACCACACAGCCACCACTCTCTGAGTAAAGACGTTCCCCCTCATGTTACCCCTAAACTTTTGTCCCTTAATTCTCAAATTATGTCCTCTTGTTTGAATCTTCCCAACCCTCAATGGGAAAAGCTTATCCGCGTCAACTCTGTCTATCCCTTTCATCATTTTAAAGACCTCAATCAAGTCCCCCTTTAACCTTCTGCGCTCCAAAGAATAAAGACCTAACTTGTTCAACCTTTCTCTGTAACTTAGTTGCTGGAACCCAGGCAACATTCTAGTAAATCTCCTCTGTACTCTCTCTATTTTGTTGCCATCCTTCCTAGAATTTACCGTTTATTCTTAAACTGTGGCCCCTGGTTCTGGACTCCCCCAACATCGGGAACACGTTTCCTGCATCTAGCATGCCCAATCCCTTAATAATCTTATATGTTTGTATAAGATCCCCTCTCATCCTAAATTCCAGTGGGTTTAGAGGGATATGGGTGAAACACAGGCAGGTGGGGCTATTGCAGAAGGGGCAGTTTGGTTGGTGTGCCGAAGGACTTGTTTCCACGCTGTATAAATGGGATTAGCCCAGAATGCCAACTTGGTCAGAATGGATAAGTTGGGCCGAAAGGCCTCTTGCCATGGATAGTTGCATGACTCTATGACCTGGAACAAATGGACCTTCAGCGAGAGTTGGAGAAAAGTTCTTAGGGGTAGGTTCTCGGGATGCTTTTCAGAGAGAGCTGGATAAGGCTCTTAAAAATAGCGGAGTCAGGGGATATGGGGAGAAGGCAGGAACGAGGTACTGATTGGAGATGATCAGCCAAGATCATATTGATTGATGATGCTGGTTCGAAGGGCCGAAAGGCCTACTCCTGCACCTATTTTCTATGTTTCTAAAACAAGGAAACCAAACTGGAAAAAGAAATCAGAAGGGAATAAAAGACAATTTCTATAAAAACGAAAATACAATTGATGAAATGAACAGGATGAAACTACTGTATGTGTCAGAGGGCATGAGATGTTTTACACCGAGATTTTAGTTTTCTGCTTTGATATATGTTTGCATGGCTGGTTATTAAACTTTGCTTGGTCACGTTTCAGATACATATTTTGCTGTGTTTACACATGTCCCACAAATGAGAAAGGGTGAATTAAATGGGAGAGTCTAAACAATTGGTACATTTCTAAAGAGCCTTTAGGCCAGAAAACATAAGAGCAGAATTAGTCCATTAAGGGCCTGTCCCACTTTGCCGTAATTTACGCGACATCATTTACGCGTCACGTCAGATGACGCGCGCGTCGTGACACGCACGTGATGCGCGCACGGTGCGCATTACGCACGCATGGTGCGTGATGACATAGGCAGTGACGCGCGGATACACAGGATTTTGTGGCGTACAAAATCTTTACCCGCCATCTGCGTGACACGCAAATGATGGCCAAGTTGGACAGGCCCTTTACTCCGCCATTCGATCATGGCTGATCTATTATTCCCTCTCAACCCCCATTTTCAAGCCTTCTCCCCTTAACCTATTATACTCCATGTTTAAAATACCCAATGACTTGGCCTCCACCGCCTTCTGTGGCAATGATTTCCATACTTTCACCACCCTCTGGCTAAATTTCTATTCTAAAGGTACATCCTTTTATTCTGAGGCTGTGCCCTCTGATCCTAGACTCTCCCACTGGGGGAAACATCCTCTCTGCATCCACTCTATCCAGGCCTTTTACTATTCGGTAAGTATAAATGAGGTTCCCTCTCATCCTTCTAGACTCCAATAATTAGAGGCCAGGTACCTTCAAACGCTCATTATATGTTAACCCAATCATTCCTGGGATCGCTGAAAAATCATCTTCCATTCATATCTAATCCACCGTACTTCATTAATTCATTTCAATTAACAGATTATAGATAGACACAAAATGCTGGAGTAACACAGCGGGACAGGCAGCATCTCTGGAGAGGAGGAATTGGTGATGTTTCGGGTCGAGACCCTTCTTCAGACTGGTGTCAGGGAAGTGAGTGGTACAGAGTACGACCCCGACAACGGGTGCTGTCTGCACGGAGTTTGTACGTTCTCCCCATGACCTGCGTGGGTTTTCTCCGAGATCTTTGATTTCCTCCCACACTCCAAAGACGCCCAGGTTTGTCGGTTAATTGGCTTGGTGCATGTGTGAATTGTCCCTAGTGTGTGTAGGGTAGTGTTAATGTGCGGGGATCGCTGGTCGGCGCGGACTCGGTGGGCCGAAGAGCCTGTTTCCGCACTGTATCTCTAATCTAAACGAAACTAAACTCGAAACTACTGGGGGAACATGATGGGAAAAGAGGCCAACATGGAGAAGGTAACTTAGAGGACATCTTAGGGAAGGCGATCAATAGATTTAGGAGGTGTTTAGATGACAAGGCAGTGCTAGTCAGAGTAGGAATAAACATAATGTTGTCACCCAGGCTCAGGTGGGCAACTAATCATGAGATAAGGAGGTTCTTTATTATATCAATTGGCAGACAAATAGGAGGATGTTTTTTTTTAATTAATTACAACGAAACAGAAAGTTGAAGGTTATTCTAAGAGAGAAAACAAGGATGAATAATGACCAAGATACGTTGATAACTTTTTCACACAGAGAGTTGTGAGTCTGTGGAATTCTCTGCCTCAGTTCTCTGAGGTTCTCTGGATACTTTCAAGAGAGAGCTAGATAGGGCTCTTAAAGATAGCGGAGTCAGGGGATATGGGGAGAAGGCAGGAACGGGGCACTGATTGGGGATGATCAGCCATGATCGCATTGAATGGCGGTGCTGGCTCGAAAAGCCGAATGGCCTCCTCCTGCTTGTATTGTCTATTGTCTATTGTCGATAACTGGTGAATTATTTTTAAAATGTAATATCTGCATGCAACCATTGAAACACAGAATGTAGGAAATTGTGGGCACTGTGAATCTTTAGTCAGAGGGTGGTGATTCTGTGGATTCTGTGGAGTTCTTTACCACATACCAATACCCACAAGACATTCTTGTCGTAGAGGGAGCACAGCGAAGGTTCACCAGACTGATTCCTGGGATGTCAGGACTTTCATATGACGAAAGACTGGATAGACTCGGCCTGTACTCGCTAGAATTTAGAAGATTGAGGGGGGGATCTTATAGAAACTTACAAAATTCTTAAAGGGTTGTCGTTCCAAGTGCTCTTTTGACTCTCCATGTAATTTTGGAGAGACAAAAGGGCACTCAGAACAACAACCAGCTCCTCTCCCTGCCCTGTAGAACGGAGCGGGTCAGGAAATCCTTCACCCCTGCAGCCACTAGATTTTATCATTCAGACCGCTAGGCTGTAGGGGGATGCATTTTTGCTTTTTTTTAATTTAACTTTTTAATTTTTAATTGTTAATTATTGTTTTTTTTTTAAGTATTTATTGCTCTCAGGTAGTGTCCACATTGTATTTTATGTATTTTCTGTCTGCGTTCGTTTTGAATGTGTGGGTTTGTTGTTTAGGGGCTTCTGGACATCTGAATTTCCCTGAGGGGATCAATAAAGTATTTAATATTATTATTATTATTATTATTATTATTATTATTATTATTATTATTATTATTGAAACTTACAAAATTCTTAAGGGGTTGGACAGGCTAGATGCAGGAAGATTGTTCCCGATGTTGGGGAAGTCCAAAACAAGGGGTCACAGTTTAAGGATAAGGGGGAAGTCTTTTAGGACCGAGATGAGAAAAACATTTTTCACACAGAGAGTGGTGAATCTGTGGAATTTCATTTCGGAGTCACGTGAGTGACTTCGTGAAGAGCCCGCCGGCGCGCATGCTCGACATATTGTCGTACCGCGTTGCTGCAACGGCTGGCGGTGGAGCGCGCTCCTCGCCAGCCCTTCATGAGGGGCCACGGAGGTAAGTATTCTACCTTTAGTTGGTGGTCCTTGTTGTTGGTTATGTCTTGCAGCAAGGACATGGATGGGAGTTCCAAGGGCTGGAGGACGTCAGGACGAGTTCGCCGGTCAACAGTTCCGGGGCCTTTACCATCGGCAGTACCTGCAACGCAGGCCGGGACTCAGGCGGAGATGTGGGTAAGCCCTGTGATTACAGGTCCAGATCCGCCAGCACACCACAGCTCGGAGGAGTTCGACGAGGAGGAGTGTGGTGTGCCATCAGAGCAGGGGGACCCTGCCATGGCAGTCAGGTCGTCAGCGGGCTCGCTGGCGACCTCGAGTTGGGTGCGTGCGGCTGCACGGCCCGTTCCACTCAGCCCTCCGAGTAGGGGAAGGGCAGCAGCCCAGAAGCCTAACCCAGCCAGGGCTAAGGCATTGCCTGACACGGAGGAGCGGTCAGGTTCCAGGGCGAGACCCGGGGCGGCTGTGAGGTCCAGCCGGCACACCCCGACTCTTGACGCCGGGACGGGTCGGTTGAGTCGGGTCTCGTCACAGTCGCCGAGCCCCCCATGGATGGGTGGGCGAGACCATGCGTCGGCAAAGTCCACGATGTGGGCAGCCGGCAAGCCTGCGCGGGCTTCAGGCAGCCATGCTTCGGCTGGTGCCGACACCACGCCGCAAGTGCCCTTAGTGGCAGCGGCTTCAGCTCCCGCTAAATGGAGGCGGTTGAACACGCCCGCGCGGGAATCGCGCAGTTTCGCCTCGGCGGCTGTTAGCGACAACTACCGGCACCGGCTGGGCCTCGATGAGGTGCGGGCCGATGATAGGAGCCCGGTTTTCTTTTCAGAGCCGGAGGACTCCGACCATCTGAGTGTTCAGGGTGAAGGGCGTATTGACCGTATGGAGCGGCTGCTGGAGCTCCTGCTTCAACGTCAACTACAGCAGGGCAGCAACAGGCACAGGGCGTCGTCACCAGCCTCTACCATCAGCCTGGAGCAGCAGGAGGAGGAGGTTTTGGTGGATTCCATACCACCTCCGTTGGAGGTGCCAGCGGAGGATCTTCTGGATGTGGCGACCAAATTTGCGGCCCCACATTCATCTGGACTTCCTTTAAACGCAAAGCTGGCAGCCACTGTGGACTTTCTTAACAACCAGCAACTACAGGAAGAAGTCCTCATTCAGGCAATGAGCCGTCACAAGGCTCCATCCAATTGCAACTCCCTCAACGTGCCTGTGGTCAATACGCCGATATGGGGCAACATCAGTGCGGCTATCCGTCAACAAGAGGTAAAATTGCAGCGGATCCTGAAGCTCCTCACGGCCGGTATTACCGCCTTTGCGCGGTCGGTGGACGGGGACGAACTGAATTCGGACCAGGAAGATGCTCTGGCCTCCTGTGCGCGACCCAGCACGAAATCAACGGGTTTCGCAAAAAGAGCATCCGCCCAGCGCTCAACCCGAAGTTTGCAGGATTGTGCAAACCACCGCCGCCGCCGCCGCCCCGTCAACTCTTTGGGGAGGACCTCTCGAAGAGAGTCAAAGAGCTTGACGAACAAGCCAAAACGGTGGGGATCATGCGCTCTCAGAGTGCCCCCACACCGTCAGGCTCAAAAGCTCCATACATTCGCTCACGAGGGTCTGCTAGTACCTCGACGAGGACCCACCCTCAAGCTCCACAACGACAGCAACATCAGACCCAGCACCAGGGGTCTTTTTTAGGACAGGGTCGGCAGAGACCCTGGTGGAAAACGAAGACGCCGCGCCCTCAAGCCAACCCAGCACCTCCACGTCCACCCACACGTGTCAAGGACCGCCGGTAACCACGGGGGTGAGGGGGTCTGGTTCTCTCTTTTCTCTTTGTTTAACTTCACATGTTGGTGGTCGCCTTCGGCTGTTTTTGGATGCATGGGGTAATTTTACTGGTGACGAATATGTGTTGCAGAATATTCAGGGGCATAAAATTGAGTTTATTAATGGCGACATTCCTCCATCCCAGCACATGCCCGGTCGAACGTTTAAATTATCTGCTGCAGAACAGGCAGCAGGCTACAAGGAAATTTTAAGGCTTGAACAGAAGGGAGTGATTGAGAAAGCGGTGCATGAGCCAGTTGAATTTGTTTTGAATATATTCACCAGACCTAAGAAGGATGGAGGTTGTCGTGTCATTATTGATCTAACCCGTTTGAATACTTTTGTAACATATACTCATTTTAAAGTGGATTGTTCACTAAATTAGTGAAACCAATTATGGCTTATTTGAGACAGCGACATCATATAGTTATGGCCTATTTAGATGATATCTTAATTGTGGGCCACACCCTGGAATTGGCTGAACAGGGAGTTGCAGCTGCTGTCAATATATTTCAACAATTAGGGTTTATTGTCCATCCAGAGAAATCAAAGTTCTGCCCTGCCCAGGTGATTAATTACCTAGGGTTCACGGTGAACTCTATGAGCATGAGGGTTACCATACCAATTAACAAGATTGAGGAGGTTACCCAGGTGTGTCAAGGTTTAATCCGCACCAATATACCATCGATTCAGCTACAGTAATTGGTCAGCTTGTAGCTTTGTTTCCGGCAGAGCGATATGGACCTTTGCATTATCAGAGTTTGCAAAGAGCTAAAATTGCTGCGTTAAAACAGGACGCTGGTCATTATGATCGATCAATGCAGCTGCCGTCCGAAGCGATAAATGAGTTGCAATGGTGGGTGTGCCACATTAGCAGCTCATTCAAGCCTATCAGGGAGGCTAATCCGGTGGTATATTTGCAGACTGATGCAAGCTCCAATGGCTGGGGAGCTACGGATAATTGCTCTAGTTGTGGGGGCAGTTGGGACACCCTTGAGTCAACGATGTTGTTGACTCAAGGGATTAACTATTTGGAGTTGCTGGCAGCATTTCACGGACTTCGTGCGTATTGTTCCAAGCTTGTTGGAGCACAGGTCCGTCTCCAAATAGACAACACCACAGCAGTGGCATACTTAAATCATATGGGTGGTACCAGGTCAGTTTCGTGTGACAAATTGGCTAACTCAATTTGGCTCTGGTGTATTCAAAGAGACATTTGGATTTCAGCTACCTATTTGCCAGGTGAGCTTAATACTGTGGCGGACACCAGGTCACGCAAATTTAATGACAATATTGAATGGATGTTGCATCCTGAGATTTTTGCTAAAGTCACAGCCAAATTTGGTAAACCGGACATTGACCTTTTTGCGTCACGGTTGAACCATCAGGTACCAACCTACGTTTCATGGGAACCAGATCCTGGGGCAATAGCGCTAGATGCATTCTCGCTGGACTGGGGGAATTGGTTTTTTCTATGCCTTCCCCCCGTTTTGCCTCATCAGTCGGGTATTGCGTAAGATTCAGGCAGATGCTGCCAAGGGCATCCTTATTATACCCGACTGGCCCACACAGCCTTGGTATCCGGTGGTCTTTGACATGCTCAACGAACCTTGGGTCCTTTTGAAGGGTTGCCCACAATTGGTTACTCACCCTGTCTCAGGGGAGCCACATCCCTGCCATGGCTATTTAAATTTGTTGGCTTGCAGGTTCTGAACAGGCCGTTAATCCAATACGGCCTCTCAGCTCGGACCATGGATACCATCGGGGCGTCGTGTCGAGAGTCAACAAGGCGAAGATACCGCTCGCATATTAAGAAGTGGGAAGCCTACTGCAGCCGCTCTCGCATCACGTACGATGATGTGACAATAACCGACGTCCTGGAATTCCTTGCGGGGTTGCACCATGATGAACACTTAAGTTACAGTGCCATCAACAGCGCCAGAAGTGCGCTCTCATTCTACCTCAATATTGAGGTAGGATCCAACAGGCTAGTGTCCAGACTCATGCGGGGTATATTCAATATGAATCCGCCTACACCACGCTATAATATCACCTGAGATGTCAGGGACGTATTAAACCTGCTCAGGACGTGGTCTCCCATGGAAGGGCTCCAACTGGACAAACTCACCATGAAGCTGGTGATGTTACTAGCGCTGACTTCAGCTCAGAGGGTACAGACACTACACAAACTTTGTGTCGACAGAATGACATCTACCCCTACAGAAGTAGTCTTTTTCATTGACGGGCTACTAAAGCAGCATAGACCTGGGTGCACAGGGCTGCAGCTGAAGATCCCGGCATACCCCGCAGATGCTAGGCTATGTTTAGCCTCACATATCCGCCACTATGTCAAGGTGTCGGCACGCATCAGAGGAATGGAGAGATACCTGCTGGTCACTGATAAGAGACCTCATCATCGAGTGACAGTCCAGACGATATCCAGGTGGCTTCGAGTCGTCTTGGGTAAGTCAGGTATCGACACTAATGTGTTCAAGTCTCATTCCACCAGGGCTGCATTGATGTCAGCGGCGAGGATTATGGAGGTGCCTATGGACCAAATTCTCGCCACAGCAGGATGGGCTAATGAAGCTGTGTTCCAGCGTTTTTATAACAAGCCTGTTGCTGCTCCTCTACAGTTCGCAGAAGCCGTGCTGAATGCAGGTCAAGAACGTGGAGATGTCCCCGCATGAGGGGTTTTGATTTGTTATTCATAAATATGCTCTTGTTTTGCAGTATGAACTATTGAGCAAGTTTGTTCCTCCCATCCATCCCTGGTAGTGGTGTGTCAGCATGGACGTGGTCCAGGGCGTGTAATCACAGAAGCTTTGAAGTCTTCACGAAGTCACTCACGTGACTCCGAAATGAAATAGTAAGATTGAACGAGAACTTACCAGTTCGAAGGTTGATCTTTATTTTATGAGGAGTCGAAGTGAGGGATTTCGTGCCCTCCTCGCCCAACCCTCAATCACCTTCATCTGGTAATCTTAGTCACTTCAATCTTACTATGCAAAGTCATTTCTATTGTTGGTTTCTGTGATTCCACGCCGCTACTTTGAAGTATGTCGAGCATGCGCGCCGGCGGGCTCTTCACGAAATCCCTCACTTCGACTCCTCATAAAATAAAGATCAACCTTCGAACTGGTAAGTTCTCGTTCAATCTTACTATTCTCTGCCACAGAAGGTAGTTGAGGCCAGTTCATTGGCTATATTTAAAAGAGAGTTAGATGTGGCACTTGTGGCTAAAGGGATCAGAGGGTATGGAGAGAAGGCAGGTACGGGATACTGAGTTGGATGATCAGCCATGATCACATTGAATGGCGGTGCAGGCTCAAAGGGCCGAATGGCCTACTCCTGCACCTATTTTTCTATGTTTCTATAAGCTTGTGACAGCCAGTCATTGGATATTTTTAAGGCAGAGATAGATTTATTTATTAATTAATTTATTTATTTGTCATTCAAATACAAATTTGAACAAAATGTCGTTACCATACAGTCATAACAATAAAAAGCAACAAAACAGACAATTACATAAATCTCCATCACAGTGAATCCACTCCAGGCACCTCATCACTGTGACGGAAGGCAAAAAAAAAGTCTTATGTCTTCTTTGCTTCTTCTCCCGCAGTCAAACTGCCGCGTCGAGGCGATCGAGGCTCCTAATATTGAAGCCCCCGCGGGCGATGGAAGCTCTTGCGGCTGATTTTAAGCCCCTGTGGGCGATGAAAGGTCCTGCGAACGGGTCGATTCAAGCCTTGCGATTCGGGGCGGACGAGGCTGCTGTTGCTGGAGCTCCCGTAAAATCGGTCGGCAACTGCGAGCTCCCGATGTCACAGTCCACAGGACCCACGGCCGAAGCCTCCAAAAGTCGAGTTGCAGCCGCAATCGCAGCGCCAACACAACTTCTGAAAGTCAGACAGCTCCGCGATGGTAAGTCCACAGGCTCTGCGACTGGAGCCCTCAAGGTCGATTCCAGCCCCTCGATGTTAGGCCTCAGCGCGAAAGGAGATACGACACGGAATAAAGTCACAACTCCGTTGAAGAAAGAGTTTTTAAAACATTTACCCCACCCCCTCCAACCTCCCCCCCCCACCCCCCCTCCCTCCAGGGCACGGAGGCTGATTGTTGGCCGGGTGAGGCGTGGGGACGAATCATTGGCAGGTGGGTGTGTCCGGATGGCAGCGTGGGTCCAGAGATCTGCCGGAGGCCCTGCAGCTGCCTGGGGCTCAATTGGATCAGCCGTTGCACCAACACACCGAGCGTGCGGATCGCATGCGGCGTGCAGCAGCGCGGAGCGGTGGAGCAGTGGTGGAGGACATCGACAACACTGCCTGACCAGGCCGAACCCTGCAAACTCCGACTCAGTGCTGCCACCAGGACAACGGCCCAAGTTAAGACTCTACAATTTTTTTTGATCGACTTTGGACTTGAAGCAAACAACTTTAACAACCTTGGGCTTTATGGCCAAGTTAAGTTTCTCCATTTTTAACAAATTTGGACTTGAATCATACAATACGGTGCGAAAAACATGATGGTTCTTCTGTGTTGTCTCAGTTTAATCTACTATTCCTGCACTCTTGGATGTAAGAATGATTGTGCCAATGTATTACAACACTTTTACTGAGCTATGTGCCCGAAAGGAATTTCACTGTAACCAGGTACATGGGACAATAAAGTATCATTGAACCACTGGAAGAAAAAGGTATCCTCTTAATGTCCTAAAGAGGCTGTTCCACTTACGCTACCTTTACAGGCGACTGCTGGAACCCATGATTGGTCGCCGATATTTTCAACACGTTGAAAATTCAGCAGCGACCATAAAAATCGTTACGACTCTTTGGAGACCTCTCACGACCATAGGAGACCGCTCACGACCATACAGGCGACCCCTGGTGACATGTCGCGGGTGACCTCTCACGACCATAGGAGAGCACTCACGACCCTCCAGCCTGTACGGTCGTGAGAGGTCTCCTATGGTCGTGAGAGGTCGCCAAAGAGTCGTAGCGTCTTTCTGGTCACCGCTGAATTTTCAACGTTGAAAACATCGGCGACTTATGACGGGTGCCAGCAGTCGCCTGTAAAGGTCGCGTAAGTGGGACAGACCCTTTAAATCAGCATTAGTCTCGGTCTCTGACTCTGCAATAGAAACTAATATACAGAAAATGCATGGGTACACAAAAGGTTGTGAAACTCAGCAGGTGCAGCAGCACCTAAGGAGCGAAGGAGACAGGCGACGTTTCGGGTCAAGACCCTTCTCCAGACCCGAAGGTCTGAAGAAGGGTCTCGCCCCGAAATGTCGCCTATCTCCTTCGCTCCTTAGATGCTGCTGCACCCGCTGAGTTTCTCCAGCCTTTTGTGTACCCTCGATTCTCCAGCATCTGCAGTTCCTTCTTTAATACAGAAAATGCATGCTGTTTCCAGTAACCCATAACCAGGCCCCTTACTGACTGGGCAAACATTTCCCATTTGGTGGTAATGAGCACAGAGTTGCATGCTAAGAAGAAAGTGGCAATATTTTTTAGTAATAAGCGAAGCTTGTTGCTGGGTGCTCTACACAACACTCGGCTCGGTTCAGATTGATGAATGTTAGGAGGTGCAATCGTTGACTGGCAACATTGCCTTTTTCGTTAACTACTAAAGCTAGTTTGCATCTTAAATTTACAGGCAAATTGCATTAACTGCAACGGTTTCGCAGTAAATAGTGGCAAATGTGCATTATAGTTCAAGGTGAGTGCTGTGACGTTGGTTTTTCCTACAAGTTCAAGGTGGAATATTAAGTGTGTTTCGTGTAGGAAGGAACAGCTGGTTCACACCGGAGATAGACACAAAATGCTGGAGTAACTCAGCGGGACAGGCAGCATCTCTGGAGAGAAGGATAGAGGACCCATTCCTTCCTTTTGGAGACGCTGCCTGTCCCGCTGAGTTACTCCAGCATTTTGTGTCTATCTTTGGTATAAACCAGCATCTGCAGTTCCTTATTACACATGCCCAGTTCAGTTTAGTTTATTGTCACATGTACCGAAGTAGAGTGAAAAGCTTTTGTTGCGTGCTAACTAGCCAGCGGAAAGACAATACATGATTACAATCGAGCCATTCACTGTGTACAGATACATAGAAACATAGAAACATTGAAAAATAGGTGCAGGAGTAGGCCATTTGGCCCTTCGAGCCTGCACCGCCATTCAATATAATCATGGCTGATCATCCAACTCAGTGTCCCGTACCTGCCTTCTCTCCATACCCCCTGATCCCTTTGGCCACAAGAGCCACATACAACTCCCTCTTGAATATAGCCAATGAACTGGCCTCAACGACCTTCTGTGGCAGAGAATAGTAAGATTGAACGAGAACTTACCAGTTTGAAGGTTGATCTTTATTTTATGAGGAGTCGAAGTGAGGGATTTCGTGAAGAGCCCGCCGGCGCGCATGCTCGACATACTTCAAAGTAGCGGCGTGGAATCACAGAAACCAACAAAAGAAATGACTTCGCATAATATGATTGAATTGACTAAGATTACCAGATGAAGGTGATTGAGGGTTGGGCGAGGAGGGCACGAAATCCCTCACTTCGACTCCTCATAAAATAAAGATCAACCTTCGAACTGGTAAGTTCTCGTTCAATCTTACTATTTCATTTCGGAGTCACGTGAGTGACTTCGTGAAGACTTCAAAGCTTCTGTGATTACACGCCCTGGACCACGTCCATGCTGACACACCACTACCAGGGATGGATGGGAGGAACAAACTTGCTCAATAGTTCATACTGCAAAACAAGAGCATATTTATGAATAACAAATCAAAACCACTCATGCGGGGACATCTCCACGTTCTTGACCTGCATTCAGCACGGCTTCTGCGAACTGTAGAGGAGCAGCAACAGGCTTGTTATAAAAACGCTGGAACACAGCTTCATTCGCCCATCCTGCTGTGGCGAGAATTTGGTCCATGGGCACCTCCATGACCCTCGCCGCTGACGTCGATGCAGCCCTGGTGGAATGAGACTTGAACACATTAATGTCGATACCTGACTTACCCAAGACGACTCGAAGCCACCTGGATATCGTCTGGACTGTCACTCGATGATGAGGTCTCTTATGAGTGACAAGCAGGTATCTCTCCATTCCTCTGATGCGTGCCGTCACTTTGACATAGTGGCGGATATGTGAGACTAAACATAGCCTAGCATCTGCGGGGTATGCCGGGAACTTCAGCTGCAGCCCTGTGCACCCAGGTCTATGCTGCTTTAGTAGCTCGTCAACGAAAAAGACTACTTCTGTAGGGGTAGCTGTCATTCTGTCGACACGCAGTTTGTGTAGTGTCTGTACCCTCTGAGCTGAAGTCAGCGCTAGTAACATCACCAGCTTCATGGTGAGTTGGTCCAGTTGGAGCCCTTCCATGGGAGACCACGTCCTGAGCAGGGTTAATACGTCCCTGACATCCCAGGTGATATTATAGCGTGGTGTAGGCGGATTCATATTGAATATACCCCGCATGAGTCTGGACACTAGCCTGTTGGATCCTACCCCAATCTTGAGGTAGAATGATAGCGCACTTCTGGCGCTGTTGATGGCACTGTAACTTAAGTGTTCATCATGGTGCAACCCCGCGAGGAATTCCAGGACGTCGGTTATTGTCACGTCATCGTACGTGATGCGAGAGCGGCTGCAGTAGGCTTCCCACTTCTTAATATGCGAGCGGTATCTTCGCCTTGTGGACTCTCGACACGACGCCCCGATGGTATCCATGGTCCGAGCCGAGAGGCCGTATTGGACTAACGGCCTGTTCAGAACCTGCAAGCCAACAAATTTAAATAGCCATGGCAGGGATGTGGCTCCCCTGAGACAGGGTGAGTAACCAATTGTGGGCAACCCTTCAAAAGGACCCAATGTTCGTTGAGCATGTCAAAGACCACCGGATACCAAGGCTGTGTGGGCCAGTCGGGTATAATAAGGATGCCCTTGGCAGCATCTGCCTGAATCTTTCGCAATACCCGACTGATGAGGCAAAACGGAGGGAAGGCATAGAAAAACCAATTCCCCCAGTCCAGCGAGAATGCATCTAGCGCTATTGCCCCAGGATCTGGTTCCCATGAAACGTAGGCTGGTACCTGATGGTTCAACCGTGACGCAAAAAGGTCAATGTCCGGTTTACCAAATTTGGCTGTGACTTTAGAAAAAATCTCAGGATGCAACATCCATTCAATGTTGTCATTAAATTTGCGTGACCTGGTGTCCGCCACAGTATTAAGCTCACCTGGCAAATAGGTAGCTGAAATCCAAATGTCTCTTTGAATACACCAGAGCCAAATTGAGTTAGCCAATTTGTCACACGAAACTGACCTGGTACCACCCATATGGTTTAAATATGCCACAGCTGTGGTGTTGTCTATTTGGAGACGGACGTGTGCTCCAACAAGCTTGGAACAATATGCACGAAGTCCGTGGAATGCTGCCAGCAACTCCAAATAGTTAATCCCTTGAGTCAACAACATCGATGCCTCAAGGGTGTCCCATCTACCCCCACAACTAGAGCAATTATCAGTAGCTCCCCAGCCATTGGAGCTTGCACCAGTCTGTAAATATACCACCGGATTAGCCTCCCTGACAGGCTTAAATGAGTTGCTAATGTGACACACCCACCATTGCAACTCAGTTATCGCTTCGGACGGCAGCTGCATAGATCGATCGTAATGACCAGCGTTCCGTTTTAACGCAGTAATTTTAGCTCTTTGCAAATTCTGATAATGCAAAGGTCCATATCGTGCTGCCGGGAACAAAGCCACTAACTTGCCAATTACTGTGGCTGTATGCCGAATCGATGGTATATTGGTGCCAATTAAATCTCTGCACACCTTAGTGACTTCCTCAATTTTGTTAATTGGTATGGTTATCCTCATGCTCATTGAGTTCACCGTGAACCCTAGGTAATTAATTACCTGGGCAGGGCAGAACTTCGATTTCTCTGGATGGACAATGAATCCTAATTGTTGAAATATATTGACAGCAGCTGCAACACCCTGTTCAGCCAATTGCAGGGTGTGGCCCACAATAAAGACATCATCTAAATAGGCCATAACTATATGATGTCGTTGTCTCAAATAAGCCATGATTGGCTTCACCAATTTAGTGAACAATCTAGGGGCTGTAGTAAGCCCATTAGGCAAAGCCTTATACTGCCAAAGTTGCCCTATCCAGATAAATTTGAAAAACCTTCTATCATCTTTCTGGATGGATACTGAATAATATGCATCCCTCAAATCAATGCATGCCATAAAGCAGCCATGAGAAATCAATGATTTGGCTGTTTCAAACGTATCCATTTTAAAATGAGTATATGTTACAAACGTATTCAAACGGGTTAGATCAATAATGACACGACAGCCTCCATCCTTCTTAGGTCTAGTAAATATGTTCGAAACAAATTCAATTGGCTCATGCACTGTTTTCTCAATCACACCCTTCTGTTCCAAACTTAAAATTTCCTTGTAACCTGCTGCCTGTTCTGCAGCAGACAATTTGAACGTACGACCAGGCATGTGCTGGGATGGAGGAATGTCGCCATTAATAAACTCAATTTTATGCCCCCGAATATTCCGTAACACATACTCATCACCAGTAAAATTACCCCATGCATCCAAAAACAACCGTAAACGACCACCAACATGGGAAGTTAAACAGAGAGAAAAAAGAGAACCAGACCCCCTCACCTCCGTGGTTACCGGCGGTCCTTGACACGTGTGGGTGGCCGTGGAGGTGCTGGGTTGGCTTGAGGGCGCGGCGTCTTCGATTTCCACAAAGGTATCTGCCGACCCTGTCCTAAAAAAGACCCTTGGTGCTGGTTCTGGTGCTGTTGTCGTTGTGGAGCTAGAGGGCGAGTCCTCGTCGAGGCACCGGCCGACCCTCGTGAGCGAATATATGGAGCTTTTGAGCCTGACGGTGTGGGGGCACTCTGAGAGCGCATGATCCCCACCGTTTTGGCCTGTTCGTCAAGCTCTTTGACTCTCTTCGAGAGGTCCTCACCAAAGAGCTGACGGGGCGGCGGCGGCGGCGGTGGTTTGCACAATCCTGCAAACTTCGGGTTGAGTGCTGGGCGGATGCTGTTTTTGCGAAACCCGTTGATTTCGTGCTGGGTCGCGCACAATAAGGCCAGAGCATCTTCCTGGTCCAAATTCAGTTCGTCCCCGTCCACCGACCGCGCAAAGGCGGTAATACCGGCCGTGAGGAGTTTCAGGATCCGCTGCAATTTTAGCTCCTGTTGACGGATAGCCGCACTGATGTTGCCCCATATTGGCGTATTGACCACAGGCACGTTGAGGGAGTTGCAGTTTGATGGAGCCTTGTGCCGGCTCATAGCCTGGATGAGGACTTCTTCCTGCAGCACCTGATTATTAAGAAAGTCCACTGTGGCTGCCAGCTTTGTATTTAGAGGAAGACCAGCCGTATGTGGGGCCGCGAATTTGGTCGCCACATCCAAGAGTTCTTCCGCTGGCACCTCCAACGGAGTTGGTACGGGATCCACCAGAACCTCCTCCTCCTGCTGCTCCAGGCTGATAGTAGATGTTGGTGAAGACGCCCTGTGCCTGTTGCTGCCCTGCTGTTGTTGATGTTGAAGCAGGAGCTCCAGCAGCCGCTCCATACGGTCAATACGCCCTTCACCCTGAACACTCAGGTGGTCGGAGTCCTCCGGCTCTGAACAGAAAACCGGGCTCCTGTCATCGGCCCGCACCTCGTCGAGGCCCTGCCGGTGCCGGTAGTTGTCGCTAACAGCCGCCGAGGCGAAACTGCGCGATTCCCGCGCGGGCGTGTTCAATCGCCTCCGTTTAGCGAGAGCTGAAGCCGCTGCCACTAAGGGCACTTGCGGCGAGGTGTCGGCACCAGCCGAAGCATGGCTGCCTGGGGCCCGCGCAGTCTTGCCGGCTGCCCACATCGTGGACGTTGCCGACGCATGGTCTCGCCCACCCATCCATGGGGGGCTCGGCGACCGTGACGAGACCCGACTCGACCGACCCGTCCCGGCGTCGAGAGTCGGGGTGTGCCGGCTGGACCTCACAGCCGCCCCGGGTCTCGCCCTGGAACCTGACCGCTCCTCCGCGATAGGCAATGCCTTAGCCCTAACAGGGTTAGGCTTCTGGGCTCCTGCCCTCCCCCTTCTCGGAGGGCTGAGTGGAACAGACCGTGCAACGGCACGTGCCCTGCTCGAGGTCGCCAGCGAGCCCGCTGACGACCTGACTGCCATGGCAGGGTCCCCCTGCTCTGGCGGCACACCACACTCCTCCTCGTCGAACTCCTCCGAGCTGTGGTGTGCTGGCGGACCTGGACCTGTAATCACAGGGCTTACCCACATCTCCGCCTGAGTCCCGGCCTGCGCTGCAGGTATTGCCGATGGTAAAGGCCCCGGAACAGTTGACCGGCGAACTCGTCCTGACGTCCTCCGGCCCTTCGAACTCCCATCCATGTCCTTGCTGCAAGACATAATCAGACAACAAGGACCACCAACTAAAGGTAGAATACTCACCTCCGTGGCCCCTTATGAAGGGCTGGCGAGGAGCGCGCTCCACCGCCAGCCGTCGCAGCAACGCGTTACGACGATATGTCGAGCATGCGCGCCGGCGGGCTCTTCACGAAGTCACTCACGTGACTCCGAAATGAAATTCCAGAGACTTGCCACTCTCTGTGTAAAGAATGTTTTCCTCATCTCAGTCCTAAAGGAATTCCCCCTTATCCTTAGACTGTGACCCCTTGTTCTGGACTCCCCCAACATCGGGAACAATCTTCCTGCATTTAGCTTGTCCAACCCCTTAAGAATTTTGTAAGTTTCTATAAGATTCCCCCCTCAATCTTCTAAATTCCAGTGAGTACAAGCCGAGTCTATCCACTCTTTCTTCATATGAAAGTCCCGACATTCCAGGAATCAGTCTGGTACATTCCAGGAATCAGTCTGGTACATGGTACATGATACATGATAAGGGAATAATGTTTAGTGCACTGACCTCTGCTCTGCTGCTGCAAGGAAGAATTTCACTGCAGAAACAAGGAACTGCAGTTGCTGCTGCACAGAAAAAAAGACACAATGTGTTGGAGTAACTCAGCTGGTCAGGCAGCATCTCTGGAGAAAACGGATAGATGACGTTTTGGGCCGAGAGACTTTGTCAGAGTGACTGTAAAGGGACTTCAGCCCACGAGCACTTGGTTAACTCACGAGAGTGGTGTGATCTCATCTGTTTGGATACCAAATAATTGATTCCCCAAATATGTAAAATTTTACGCAGCGTCATAATTGTGCTAATCCGTCTGCAAAACTGGAAAAGTAGTGAATAGTGAAAGTCCTGGTTAGAGTGGATGTGGAGAGGATGTTTCTACTAGTGGGAGAGTCCAGGACCAGAGGTCATAGCCTCTGAATTAAAGGAACGTTCCTTAATGAAGGCGATGAGGAGGAATTTCTTTCGTCAGAGGGTGGTGAATCTGTGGAATTCATTGGCACAGAAGACTGTGGAGGCCAAGTCAATGGATATTTTCAAGGCAGGGATAGACAGATTCTCGATCAGTACGGGTGTCAGGGGTAATGGGGAGAACGCAGGAGAATGGGGTTAGGAGGAAGAGATAGATCAGCCATGATTGAATGAACCTTCTTCAAACTGAATGTCAGGGGAGAATGAGATGAGAGATATGGAAGGATGAGGTGAAAACACAGATCAAAGGGGACGATGATCAAGGAAATGTAGACTCAGTCTGTAGAAGGATCTTGACCCAAAACGTCATCCATTCCTTCTCTCCAGAGATGCTGCCTGTCCCGCTGAGGTATGCCCCTGTCCCAATTGGGAAACCTGAGCGGAAACCTCTGGAGACTTTGCGCCCCACCCAAGGTTTCCGTTCGGTTCCCGGAGGTTTTTGTCAGTCTCCCTAATGGTCAAAAGTGGTTTCCGTTTTAAAAATCGGTAATTTTTTAGTCGAAGCCGGTTGTGATGCTAGTTGAAGGTGGTTGCCGGAGGACAAAAACCTCCGGGAACCGCACAGAAACCTTGGGTGGGGCGCAAAGCCTCCAGAGGTTTCCGTTCAGGTTTCCTAAGTGGGACAGGGGCATTACTCCAGCATTCTCTGTTCATCGTCGGTGTACACCAGCATCTGCAGTTCCTTCCAGGGCATTACCTGTGGCCTTACCTGGTACAGCTTTAGGAACACAGCCAAGATCTCATGGTGCTGGGATGGCTGTAAACATTGGGAGGGATGTGACCATAGAGGGATTTAAATGCACACAAATCTCCACCATTTATTCAATTGATAATGGAGTGGAAAATGCAAGAAGAAGAAAATCAACAGTAAAGGGCCTGCCCCACCAGCATGCAACTCTATGCGATGAACGCGATCAAACTAGAAGCGGGGGCCGCACAGAGGTCGGGTGATCCCCTGTACAGGGCCGTTCCCACCAGCATGCGCCTGCATGCGGCAAGCGCGACCAAACCGGCAGCAGAGGCCACGCGGAGATCGGGTGAGTGGCGCAACGCGGCGCAAAGTGAGGCGAACTTGGAGCGAAGTCTAAGGTAAGTTCGCCAGGACAGAGAGGGGCACACAGAGAGGGGCACAGAGGCACACACACACAAAGGGCCACGGAGCCACACACATAGAAGGTCACGGAGGCACCTACAGATAGGTTCATGGAGGCACGATGTCGGGGCGGTGTGTAATGCGTCGAGGCGACTGCAAGCCGACAAGCCGTTGCCGCGCGGAATTTTTGAACAGTCAGTTTTTCGGAGCCCCGCGCGATGTCGGGACGAACTCCGCACAATTCTGCACGGCTCTGGCGATCGAAGTGGGACCGGCCCCGCGACGCCGGACGGCTCAAGCAACCACGTTAGGTCGTGCTAATCGCATAGAGTTGCATGCTTGTAGGACAGGCCCTTAACACATTGGTGATGTTACTAAAGGATGGGCACACAACATTTTTTCCCCAAGAATAGACACAAACCTTCTGAATTTTGTAGTCGGCAGGGCAGTACTCAGCATATCGCCAACTTGGACAATTTTGCATTTTTATCAAGCCAATTAATCAAGCCAATTAACCTACAAATCTGTACGTCTTTGGAGTGTGGGAGGAAACCGAAGAACTCGGAGAAAACCTATGCAGGTCACGGGGAGAATATACAAACGCCGTACAGACAGCACCCGTAGTCGGGATCGAACCCGGGTCTCTGGCGCTGCATTTTGCTGTAAGGCAGCAACTCTACCGCTGCGCCACCGTAACCGCCTCAAAGTACTGGAGTAACTCAACTGGTCAGGCGGCAACTCTGGCGAAAAAGGATGGAGAATGTTTTGGGTCGGGACCCTTTCCCATTCTATTTGCTGTACCTCACTGTGGCGATTACTGATCATTAACGAATACATTGGGGACCAACTCGGATCCTTTGCGTTTCGATCTTTCTGTGCCATCACTCCTCCCTATCAGTAGAACTTGCTCCACAAATCTCTCCCATGCTTTACTGAACTGTATACAAAAATATATATCATTTCACTGCACCTCGTCTGTACATGTGACAGAAAATGTGACAGTAATGATTTCTGTCTCCCTACTCTTCAACCCACCACTCTGAAGGAAACACACTATTTTTTAAGAGATACAGCGTGGAAACAGGCCCTTCGGCCCACCGCGTCCATGCCTACCGACACTAGCTCTGTCCGACACACCAGGGACAAATTATAGCAGCCATTTGTGGGAGGAAACCAGAGCACCCGGGGAAAACCAACGCGGTCATGGGGAGAATGTACAAACTCTGTACGGACAGCATCTGTAGTCAGGATTGAAACCGGGTTTCTGGCGCTGCAAGTCAGCAACTCCACCGCTGTGCCACCGTGCTGTCCCTTTCTGCGAAAGACTCGGTGGGAGATTTTCTTTGATGATGCCAGCTTGGGACATTGTTACCTTATTCCCCCACGTTAGTCCCTTTATCATGTATCTGTACACTGTGGACGGCTCGATTCTAGTCACATATAGTGTTCCCGCTGACTGGATAGCGCGCAACAAAAGCTTTTCACTGTGCCTTTGTACACGTAACAATGAACTAAACTAAATGTGTGGGAAGTTTAGTTCAGTTTAGTTTATTGTCAAGTTTCATGTAAAGTGGAAGGAAATACAGATGCTGGTTTACATTGAAGATGGACACAAAATGCTGGAGTAACTCAGCGGGACAGACAGCATCTCTGGAGAAAAGGAATAGGTGACGTTTCAGGTTGAGACTGGGAGTTGGGGGGGGGGGGGGGGGAGGGAAACGTTCCGTCCTGGGCTTCCTCCTCTGCCAGGAGTCTGCCTGATCCACTGAGTTCCTCCAGCATTTTGTGTCTACAAATTAAGCTAAGTTTTACTAAAGCCTGACTAACATTGGAAGTAAATATTTCTGCCTTGATAATCATATTCATACTTTATTAGCCAAGTAGGTTTTGCAACATACGAGGGATATGATTTGCCGCACAGTCATACCAATAGAAAGCGACAGAACACACACAATACATTTCAACATGAACATCCACCACAGTGACCCCTCCACATTCCTCACTGTGATGGAAGGTGAAAAAAAGTTCAATCTCCCCCTTCTTTGTTCTCCTGCGGTCGGGGGCCTCTAACTTTCTGTTCACAGGCGATCTTACTCCCGTAGCCGGCGGCGTTTGGGCCCTCCGTGTCGGGGCAATGAAACTCCTGCATCGGGGGGGGGGGGGGGGGGGGAATCTCAGTTCCCACGCGCCGGGCGATCTACCCCGGGTCGGGGCTGGTCGACTGTCGTGCGGCTTTTGCAGCTTCCCGACGTCGGTCTCAACCCGAGACTGCGAGCTCCTCGATGTTAAAGTCCGCAGGCCGCGGTTGGAGCGTCGATCCCAGACAAGGGATCGGTTCCGATGGTAAGTCCACGTCCCCCGGGGTGGGGCTCAAATCAGTGCCGAGCGAGGCCTCCATCTCCACAATGTTAGGCCGCAGAGCGACCGGAGATACAATCCGGAAAACAATCGCATCTCCGGCAAGGTAAGAAATTGAATAAAAGTTTCCCCCGACCACCCTCCCCCCCACCCACACCCCACATAATACAAACCAGAGAACATTAACACAAACGTTTAAAACACACTGAAAAAAACAAAAAAAGACAAAAAGACAAACAGACTGTAGGCGAGGCTGCCATCGAAGCGCCACCCGGTGAAGGGAGGAAAGACAGCAACTAAGTGGTAAAGAGTAGGTGAGTTTCATGTAAGTTTAATGCTGCAAAGATTTCATAGGCAATAGTAGACTGCTTACCGTCTCAAACAGGTAGACGAGCCATTATTTAGGGGGCGATCGTCTCAGCACAAGCGGTAATCTCTGGAAGAGGACGCCCTTCAATAAGTAATTGTATGATCCCTTCCGAATGTCACCATATCTGAGGAAGGATGTGCTGGCATTGGAGAGGGTCCAGAGGAGGTTTACAAGAATGATCCCAGGGATGAGTAGGTTAACCTGCGATGAGCGTTTGTCGGCACTGAGCCTGTACTCGCTGGAGTTTGGAAGAATGAGGGGGGACCTCATTGAAACGTTCAGAATAGTGAAAGCCTTGGATAGAGTGGATGTGGAGAGGATGTTTCCACTAATGGGAGAGTCTAGGACTAGAGGTCAGAGCCTCAGAATTAAAGGATGTTCCTTTAGGAAGGAGATGAGGGGAAATGTATTTATTCAGATGGTGGTGATTCTTTGCCACAGAAGGCCAAGTCAGTGGATATTTTTAAGGCAGAAATAGATAGATTCTTGATTAGTTCAGGTGTCAGAGGGTATGGGGAGAAGGCAGGAGAATGGGGTTACCAGGGATAGATCAGCCATAATTGAATGTGGGAGTAGACTTGATGGGCCGAATGGCCTAATTCTACTCCTATCACTTATGACCTTATGAGGTACTGGCAGAACGCACTTCTTAAGTGCAGGTATATATTGTTTTTCCCTGTCCAGACAAGAATACATTTATATACTGTATTTGGTGTAGGAAGGAACTGCAGATGCTGGTTTACATGGAAGATAGACACCAAATGCTGGAGTAACTCAACAGGACAGGGAACATATCTGGATAGAAGGAATGCTTCTATAAGAACCATATAAGAATCTATAGAAGGATATCAGTGAAGAAAGCGAATGGCATGTTGGCCTTTATAACAAGAGGAATCAAATATAGGAGCAAAGAGGTCCTTCTGCAGTTGTACAGAACCAGAGTGAGACCACACCTGGAGTATTGTGTGCCACTTTGGTCCCCTAATTTGAGGAAGGACATTCTTGCTATTGAGGGAGTGCAGCGTAGGTTTACAATGTTAATTACCGGGATGGCGGGGCTGTTATATGCTGAGAGAATGGAGCAGCTGGGCTTGTACAATCTGGAGTTTAGAAGGATGAGAGGGAATCTCATTGAAACATATAAGATTGTTAAGGGTTTGGACACGCTCGAGGCAGGAAACATGTTCCCAATGTTCGGTGAGTCCAGAACTAGGGGCCACAGTTTAAGAATAAGGAGTAAGCCATTTAGAATGGAGACGAGGAAACACTTTTTCTCGCAGGTAGTGGTGAGTCTGTGGAATTCTCTGCCTCACAGGGCGGTGGAGGCGGGTTCTCTGGATGCTTTCAAGAGCTAGATAGGGCTCTTAAAAATAGCGGAGTCAGAGGATATGGGGAGAAGGCAGGAACGGGGTACTGATTGGGGATGATCAGCCGTGATCACATTGAATGGCGGTGCTGGCTCGTAGGGCCGAATGGCCAACTCCTGCTTGTATTGTCTATTGTCTATAACTGGTGATTTAAAAAAAAATGTAATATCTGCATGCAACCATTGAAACACAGAATGTAGGAAATTGTGGGCACTGTGAATCTTTAGTCAGAGGGTGGTGCACCTATTGTCTATTGATATATATTTGGTGTGACCATTCATTATTTACCTTAACTAATTAATTGCATTTGATAGATCTAAATGATTATAGGATGTGTCTTTTGGGGGGTTTTTTTCTACTAATGAGCGCAAACTGAGGAATTTAATTGATTATTTATGATTTTCTGTTAATTTTAAGCTGGAATTTTCCTATAATTGATTATATAGTCTAATACAGTGTGGAAACAGGCCATTCGGCCCAACTTGCCCACACCGGCCAACATGTCCCAGCTACACTAGTCCCACCTGCCCGCGATTAGATTAGATTAGATTCAACTTTAATGTCATTGCACATTTTCAGTACAACGAAACGCGAACCCTGTAGTCACAACATAAAACAAAACCACAAAACACCCACTCAACACAGTTCAACATTCACCATAGTGAGTCCACCAGGCACCTCCTCACTGTGATGGAAGGCAAAAGTCGCAAAGGCCTTGTGTCCTTTTGGCCTCATATCCCTCCAAACCCTGTCCTATCCGTTGGTTATCCTTATTATTCTTCAAGAATGAGTTATTCTTGCTGCCTGCCTTTCAAGAAGGAAAGATGAGTTCACGGGGCCTTGAGGATGGAGAGGCCTTTTGTTCTTCAAGAGCCGTTTACAGGCCTCTCTGGAATCCCGAGCAGTTTGCAGGTCCGGGCCCACAGTTCTGTCTGGAGGTCTTCGTCGTAGGAAACGTCTGCCGATTTTTCCTTCTGGCCATTGTTGAGATAGAAACCGCCGGAACCTTCCAGGTCGGGCGAGAGCGCGGCGTATATCACGGTGGAGGCACCCTGGCTCGGAGTCTGCAGAAGGAGAGAGGGAGAGACTGTAATCATGTATTGTCTTTCCGCTGTCTGGTTAGCACGCAACAAAAGCTTGTCACGGTACCTCGGTTCACCTGACATTAGACTAAACTGAACTGAGAAAGGATGAAACCTGCCACAATGACTATCAAAACTATTATCTGCCTCATTGGTGACCCTCGTACTATCTTTGATCGGACTTTACGTGCTTTCCCCTGCACAAAATGTTATTCCCTTGTCAAGTGTCGGTACACTGTAAATGGATCGATTGCAATCAGGTATTGTCTTTCCGTTGACTGGTTAGCATAGAGGGAGTACAGAGAAGGTTCACCAGACTGATTCCTGGGATGGCAGGACTTCCATATGAAGAAAGACTGGATAGACGTGGCTTGTACTCGCTGGAATTTAGGAGATTGAGGGGAGATCTTTATAAAGGCTTACAAAATTCTTAAGGGGTTGGACAGGCTGGATGCAGGAAGATTGTTCCCGATGTTGGGGAACTCCAGAACAAGGGGTCACAGTTTAAGGATAAGGGGGAAGTCTTTTAGGACCGAGATGAGAAGATCTTTTTTCACACAGAGGGTGGTGAGTCTGTGGAATTTCATTTCGGAGTCACGTGAGTGACTTCGTGAAGAGCCCGCCGGCACGCATGCGCGACATATCGTCGCAACGCATTGCTGCCGACAGCTGGCGGTGGGGCGCGCTCCTCGCCAGCCCTTCAAAAGGAGCCGCTTAGGTAAGTTAAACTAACCTTAAGTTGGTTGGCCCTTGCTGTCGGTTTTGTCTTTCAGCAAGGGTGCGGATTGGAGTGTTCAGAATGTCTGGACGAAGAAGTCGTGGCCCGGCGCCCTCATCGGTTCCACCTGGGGCCGGGAAGAAGGCGGGGAAGTCATTGCCGTCTGCTGCTGCAGGTCGGGACCCGCTGAGTCGCCACAGCTCCGAGGAGGAGTGCGTGGAGGAGGACGTCGGGGTGCCTCCTGAAAGGGTGGACCCTGCCACAAGTTCGCCTTTGGCGACAACGGGGAAGGGGTTTCGTGCTGCGGCCCGACCCCCCTCCGCTAGCCCTTCATTAAAAGGCAGCAGAGGCGCCCGTAAGCCTAACCCGGTCCGGGCCAAGGCTCCACCAGCCGCCATGGAGCGGTCTGGTGCAACGGCGGGACCTGGGTCGTTAAGGTCTGCTACCCAACTCCCAACCCCCGCCGCCGGGACGGGGGGCTTGGGTACGGTCCCGCCTCGGTCGCCGAGTCCCCCATGGATGGGAGGACGAGACCATGCGTCGGCACCGTCCGAAATGCGGACAGCCGGCAAGCCTGTGCGGGCGTCGCTCCATGCTTCTGCTGGAGTCGACCCCAAGCCGTCAGGGCCCTTTGTGGCAACGGCTTCTACTCCTGCCAAGAAGAGGCGGTTGGACACCCTGCCCGCACGGGACTCGCACGGTTTCGCTGCGGCGGCCGAAAGCGATCCATTCCGGCACCGAGATCACTTCTCTGAGGTGCGGGCCGATGATAGGAGCCCCGGCATGTTTTCTGAGCCGGAGGACTCCGACCATCCGAGTGTTCAGGATGGGGGGGCGTATTGACCGCATCGAGCGGCTGCTGGAGCTGGTACTCCATAATCAACAGCAGTACGCACCCACGGATATCGTCAGGCACAGGGCCGCCTCGCCGGTTTCCCTCATCAGCGAGCCACAAGGGGAAGAAGGGTTTGACCCCACCCCAACACCGTCGGAGCCACCGACAGCTGAGTTACTGGACGTGGCAGCCAAATTTGCTGCACCAATTACAACTGGACTTCCGCTCCAGCCAAAGCTGGCAGCAACAGTGGACTTTCTCACAAATCATCGGTTGCAGGAGGAAGTACTCTCACAGGCCACTCAGCGCCACAAGGCCCCGTCCAACTGTAATGCCCTCAACGTGCCACTGGTCAATACGCCCATATTGGGCAACATCGGCGTGGCTGTCCGCCATCAGGAGGTTAAACTCCAGCGGATCCTCAAACTCCTCACGGCCGGTATTACCGCCTTTGCGCGGTCGGTCGATGGAACGGACCTGTCATTGGATCAGGAGGATGCGTTAGCACTATTATGTGCCACCCAACATGAAATCAACGATTTCCGGAAGAACAGCATCCGTCCGTCTATCAACCCAAAATTTGCAGGGTTGTGTAAGCCACCGCCGCCCCCACCGCCCCGACAACTCTTCGGGGAAGACCTTCCGAAGAGGGTCAAGGAGCTGGACGAGGTAGCCAAAACGGTGGGACTTATGCGATCTCAGATCGCCCCCAGACCGATGGTGCCAAAAGCTCCCCCTGCTCGACCGCGAGGTCCGGTCGCATCAACATCAAGACCATATGCTACTACTCAGCACTACTACCAACAGGGCCAGCAGCAGCGGTCTTTTTTAGGGTCAGGCACACAGCGACCCCAGTGGAAGATGAAGCCATCTTATCGTCAGCCCAACCCAGCACCTCCTCGGCCACCCAAGCATGTCAGGGACCGCCGGTGACCATGGAGGTAAGGCGGTCTGGGTTTCTTTCCCCTGCCCCTTTAATTTCACATGTGGGAGGGCGACTCCGGTTCTTTGCTAAAGCTTGGGTATCAGTTACTTCGGATAAATTTGTGTTACAAAATGTTCGGGGTCATTCTATTGAATTTATTGACGGCAAAATTCCTCCATCCCAGCATATGCCTAAACGGAAGTTTACGCTGTCTGCTATTGAGCAGGCAGCAGGCACGGCTGAAATTTTTCGTTTGGAACAAAAAGGCGTGATAGAGAAAACTATTCACGAGCCCATTGAATTCGTCTCCAATATATTTACTAGACCAAAAAAGGATGGAGGTTGTCGGGTGATTATTGATTTGACCCAGTTGAATACCTTTGTAACATATACACATTTCAAAATGGACACTTTTGAGACAGCCAAATCACTGATTTCGCATGGTTGCTTTATGGCATGTATTGATTTAAAAGATGCATACTATTCAGTGTCCATCCGGAAACATCACCGGAAATTTTTGAAATTTGTCTGGATGGATCAGCTCTGGCAATATCGAGCCTTACCAAATGGGCTTACTACTGCCCCTAGGCTCTTTACTAAATTACTTAAACCTATTATGGCCAAATTACGCATAGAACATCATATTGTCATGGCTTATTTGGATGATATTCTGATTATTGGCAATACTCTGGAAGCAGCTGAAAGCGCTGTTTTAGCAACTGTTACTATATTTCAGCAACTAGGGTTTATAGTTCATCCAGAAAAATCGAAGTTTCACCCATCCCAGGTTATGGATTATTTGGGTTTCACGGTGGACTCTATTCAAATGAGGGCCACCATTCCATTTCACAAGGTGGAGGATGTCTCCCTTGCATGTCAGGATCTCGCATCCGCCAGTATACCATCTATTCGGCATACAGCTAAGATAATTGGGAAAATCATAGCTTTATTTCCGGCAGCCCGGTTTGGGCCTTTACATTATCAAAACCTGCAAAGGGCCAAAATTATTGCGTTAAAAAAGAACGCTGGTCATTTTGACAGACCTATGGAGCTGCCTTCTGATGCTAAGGTTGAGCTCCAATGGTGGGTGTCCAATATTGGCAGGGCATTCAAACCCATTGTTGTGCCCAATCCGGTGGTATATTTGCAAACTGACGCAAGCTCTCTAGGCTGGGGAGCTGCGGACAGCTCTTCTAGTTGTGGAGGCAGGTGGGATCCCCTTGAAGCTAGCATGTTGCTAGTACAAGGGATTAACTATTTGGAGCTGCTTGCCGCATTTCACGGACTGCGGGCATATTGTGCTCATCTTAGTGGCACTCATGTCCGTCTCCAAATAGACAACACCACAGCGGTGGCATATTTAAACCATATGGGCGGTACCAGGTCAGTCTCTTGTGACAAATTGGCTAATACTATTTGGTGCTGGTGTATTAATCGAGATATTTGGATTTCAGCCACCTATTTGCCAGGTAGGCTTAATACTGTGGCAGACACCAGGTCACGCAAATTCAATGATAGTATTGAGTGGATGCTGCATCCTCAAATATTTGCCCAAATTACAGCCAAATTTGGCCAACCGGATATCGACCTTTTTGCGTCCCGGTTGAACCATCAGGTACCGACATATGTTTCATGGGAACCAGACCCTGGGGCATTAGCGATTGATGCATTCTCGCTAGACTGGGGGAAGTGGTTTTTCTATGCATTCCCCCCGTTTTGCCTCATCAGTCGGGTATTACAAAAAATCAGGATGGATTCTGCCAGAGGCATTCTTGTCATACCCGACTGGCCTACACAGCCTTGGTATCCGGTGGTCTCTGACATGATTAGTCAACCTTGGGTCCCTCTAGAGGGTTGGCCGCATGTGGTTTCTCACCCTGTCTCAGGGGAGTTACACCCCTGCCATGCCTATCTAAAATTACTGGCTTGCAGGTTCTGACCAGGCCATGGATGCAGTATGGCCTTACCACCCGGACCATGAACACCATTGGAGCATCCTGTCGAGAGTCAACCAGGCGGAGATATCTCTCCCACATCACCAAGTGGGAAGCCTACTGCAGTCGCTCTCATATCACCTATGACGATGTCTCCATAGCCGACGTCCTGGAATTCCTCGCGGGGTTGCACCATGATGAGCACTTGAGTTATAGTGCCATCAACAGCGCCAGGAGTGCGCTATCATTCTACCTCAACATCGAGGTTGGATCAAACAGGCTAGTGTCCAGGCTTATGCGGGGAATATTCCATCTCAATCCGCCTACACCACGCTACAACATCACCTGGGATGTCAGGGATGTGCTTACCCTGCTCAGGTCGTGGTCACCCATGGAAGGGTTACAGCTGGACCAACTCACTATGAAATTGGTGATGTTACTAGCGCTGACTTCAGCACAGCGGGTTCAGACGCTCCACAAACTACGTATTGACAGGATGACGTCGACCCCTGGAGAAGTAGTCTTTTTCATCGATGAGCTACTTAAGCAGCATAGACCTGGGTGCACAGGGCTGCAGCTGAAGTTCCCGGCATACCCTGCAGATGCTCGGCTATGTTTAGCCACTCACATCCGTTACTACATCAAGGTGACGAGGAGCATCAGAGGAATGGAGTTGTACCTGCTTGTCACTCACAAACGACCTCACCATCGAGTGACAGTCCAGACGATCTCCAGGTGGCTCCGGATCGTCCTGGCTAAGGCAGGTATTGACACTAATGTGTTTAAATCCCACTCCACCAGGGCTGCATCTACGTCGGCGGCGAGGGTCATGGAGGTACCCATGGACCATATCCTCGCCACAGCAGGATGGGCGAATGAAGCTGTGTTCCAGCGTTTCTATAATAAGCCTGTTGCTGCTCCCCTTCAGTTTGCAGAGGCCGTGCTGAACGCCGGGTGTGAACGTGGGGATGTCCCTGATTAAAAGGGCGTTATTTGTTGTATTATTAATAAATCTTCTTTGTGTTTCAGTATAACCTCGTTTCATCAACTTGTTTACTCCAATCCATCCTTGCTAGTGGTGTGTCCGCATGGACGTTGTCCAGGGCGTGTAATCACAGAAGCTTTGAAGTCTTCACGAAGTCACTCACGTGACTCCGAAATGAAATAGTAAGATTGAACGAGAACTTACCAAGTTTGAAGGTTGATCTTTATTTCATGAGGAGTTGCGGTGAGGGATTTCGTGCCCTCCGCTCCCAACCCTCGATCATCTTCAGCTGGTAATCAGAGTCTCTTTAAATCTTACTATGCCAAGTCATTTCTGTTGTTGTTTCTGTGATTCCACACCGCTGCTTTGAAGAATGTCGCGCATGCGTGCCGGCGGGCTCTTCACGAAATCCCTCACCGCAACTCCTCATGAAATAAAGATCAACCTTCAAACTTGGTAAGTTCTCGTTCAATCTTACTATTCTCTGCCACAGAAGGTAGTTGAGGCCAGTTCATTGGCTATATTTAAGAGGGAGTTAGATGTGGCCCTTGTGGCTAAAGGGATCAGGGGGTGTGGAGAGAAGGCAGGTACAGGATACTGAGTTGGATGATCAGCCAAGATCATATTGAATGGCGGTGCAGGCTCGAAGAACCGAATGGCCTACTCCTGCACCTACTTTCTATGATTCTATGATTCTATACAGCACTTACAGTGCCGGAGACCAGGGTTCGATCCCGACCACGGGTGCTGGCTGTATGGAGTTTGTACGTTCTCCCCATGACCACTTGGGTTTTCTCCACGTTCTTCGGTTACCTCCCACACTCCAAAGGCGCGCAGGTTTTTGCAGGTTAATTGGATTGGTATAAATGTAAAATTATCCTTGATGTGTGTAGGACAGCGTTAATGTGCGGGACTTGCTGGTCGGGGCCGACTCGGTGGGTCGAAGGGCTTGTTTCCGTGCTGTATCTCTCTAAGTTAAACTAAATTTAAGAGCTGGGGGGGTTACACAAAAAGCTGGGGAAACTCAGCGGGTGCAGCAGCATCTAAGGAGCGAAGGAGACAGGCGACGTTTCGGGTCGAGACCCTTCTTCCTATTTTTTGAAATTAGGAGGAGGTGTCCGAGAGTTGGCGCGTGGCCTCCGCTTTGTAGAGATCGACGCGCCAGAAATTTAAGAGCTTTTCACTGTACCTCAGTACACGTGACAATAAACTGAACTGAACAATTGGCGGCCTGCGGACAAAATAGCGGTGGGCTTTATGGTTCTCGTTAGTATTGGTGTGCAGTGTATGTGTAGAAAAGGATGTCCTGAAGTTGCAAAGTCCGTCCGGACGTAGGGAAATCAGGGATAGTATAAAAACAAAAGATGAGGCATACAAATTTGCCAGAAAAAGCAGCCTACCGGAGGACTGGGAGAAATTCAGAATCCAGCAGAGGAGGACAAAGGGCTTAATTAGGAAAGGGAAAATAGATTATGAAAGGAAACTGGCAGGGAACATAAAATCTGACTGCAAAAGTTTTTATAGATATGTGAAGAGAAAGAGACTAGTTAAAACAAATGTTGGTCCCTTGCAGTCAGAAACAGGTGAATTGATCATGGGAAACAAGGACATGGCAGACCAATTGAATAACTACTTTGGTTCTGTCTTCACTAAGGAAGACATAAATAATCTGCCGGAAATAGCAGTGGAACGGGGGTCAAATAAGATGGAGGAACTGAGTGAAATCCAGGTTAGCCGGGAGGTGGTGTTGGGTAAATTGAACGGATTGAAGGCCGATAAATCCCCAGGGCCAGATAGTCTGCATCCCAGAGTACTCAACGAGGTAGCCACAGAAATAGTGGATGCATTAGTGATAATTTTTCAAAATTCCTTAGATTCTGGAGTAGTTCCTGAGGATTGGAGGGTAGCTAATGTAACCCCACTTTTTAAAAAAGGAGGGAGAGAGAAAGCGGGGAATTACAGACCAGTTAGTCTAACATCGGTAGTGGGGAAACTGCTAGAGTCAGTTATTAAAGATGGGATAGCAGCGCATTTGGAAAGTGGTGAAATCATTGGACAACGTCAGCATGGATTTACGAAAGGTAAATCATGTCTGACAAATCTGATAGAATTTTTCGAGGATGTAACTAGTAGAGTGGATAAGGGAGAACCAGTGGATGTGTTATATCTAGACTTTCAGAAGGCTTTCGACAAGGTCCCGCATAAGAGATTAGCATACAAACTTAAAGCACACGGTATTGGGGGTTCAGTATTGATGTGGATAGAGAACTGGCTAGCAGACAGGAGGCAAAGGGTAGGAGTAAACGGGTCCTTTTCAGAATGGCAGGCAGTGACTAGTGGGGTGCCGCAAGGCTCAGTGCTGGGACCCCAGCTATTTACAATCTATATTAATGATTTGGACGAGGGAATTCAATGCAACATCTCCAAATTTGCAGATGATACCAAGCTGGGGGGTATAGTTAGGTGTGAGGAGGATGCTTGGAGGCTGCAGGGTGATTTGGATAGGCTGAGTGAATGGGCAGATGCATGGCAGATGCAGTATAATGTGGATAAATGTGAGGTTATCCACTTTGGTGGCAAAAACATGAGGGTAGACTATTATCTGAATGGTGCAGATTAGGAAAGGGGGAGATGCAACGAGACCTGGGTGTCATGGTACACCAGTCATTGAAAGTAGGCATGCAGGTGCAGCAGGCAGTGAAGAAAGCAAATGGTATGTTAGCATTCATAGCGAAAGGATTTGAGTATAGGAGCAGGGAGGTTCTACTGCAGTTGTACAGGGTTTTGGTGAGGCCACACCTGGAGTATTGCGTACAGTTTTGGTCTCCAAATCTGAGGAAAGACATCCTTGCCATAGAGGGGGTACAGAGAAGATTCACCAGACTGATTCCTGGGATGTCAGGACTTTCATATGAGGAAAGATTGGATAGACTCGGCTTGTACTCGCTGGAATTTAGAAGATTGAGGGGGGATCTTATAGAAACTTACAAAATTCTTAAGGGGTTGGACAAGCTAGATGCTGGAAGATTGTTCCCGATGTTGGGAGAGTCCAGAACAAGGGGTCACAGTCTAAGAATAAGGGGGAATTCCTTTAGGACCAAAATGAGGAAAACATTCTTTACACAGAGAGTGGTGAGTCTCTGGAATTCTCTGCCACAGAAGGTAGTTGAGGCCAGTTCATTGGCTATATTTAAGAGGGCATTAGATGTGGCACTTGTGGCTAAAGGGATCAGGGGGTATGGAGAGAAGGCAGGTACGGGATGCTGAGTTGGATGATCAGCCATGATCACAGTGAATGGCGGTGCAGGCTCGAAGGGCCGAATGGCCTACTCCTGCACTTATTTTCTATGTTTCTATGTTTCTATGAACAAGCACCCATGGTCAGGATCGAACCCGGGTCTCTAGCAGTGTGAGGCAGGAACTCTACCAGTGAATCCCCTTCTGCTACCATGGATTGTGACACTAATGCAATTTAACATTGACAAGGTACTGTAAGATCAGGCTGCAGATACTTTAAAACAATTTACTTCAGTCCAATTAGAAATCCATTTCCATCCTTCCGTTCACAGTCAAATAAAGGTTGCAATGATAGACTTTCAATGCAAGTCTGTGGTGAATGAATAGGAGAAATCTAAATAAATATTGACACGGACAAAATAAACTAATTACATTTGTAGGAAAGAGTTGTTTCTCAAAGGTTAATCAAGAAAATATTTCAAACACTAATTAAGTTTTCTGCTTGTACACCCACGACTGCAGTCATGTACAAATCAAATTCAATTTACAAATAGAATCAGTCTGAAGAAGGGTCTCGATCCGAAGCGTCACCCGTTCCTTCTCTCCAGAGATAGCGGAGTCAGGGGATATGGGGAGAAGGCAGGAACGGGGTACTGATTGGGGATGATCAGCTATGATCAAATTGAATGGCGGTGCTGGCTTGAAGGGCCAAATGGCCTACTCCTGCACCTATTGCCTATTGTCTATTTGCCCCTCTCACCTTAAAGCCACGCCTAAGATAAAATGCAATCCTAAGACTATATAACCTTAAAATAAGACAGAGGAGCAGAATTAGGGATTTGTCCCATCGAGTCCGTTCCTCCATTCGATCATGGCCGATCAAATTTTCCCTCTAAACCCCATTCCCTTGCCATCTTCCCGTGACTTTTGTGGCCCTTACGAATCGGGAAGTGATCAATCTCGGTTAATTTTAAAATATCCAGGATACCTGAAGCACGATATTTAAAATAGCGTCGATCCATGAGCTGCTGGAATGCCTTGAGTTACTGATGGATTTTTTTACACACTGCTTCACAGATGACTGGAGTCTCAGATGAAACGGTTTTACAGATCTTCAAAATGCAAAGCCGCTTGCGGATGACGCAAGTATTCACTTTGTTTAAATAACCAGAACGGAAGCTCGATAGCTAGAGCTGCAGATTACTGCCATGGGACATCATTCCGGTTGTCTCAACCGCTTTCAATCCCCAGCAAGCAGAAGGAGTAGTGGGAACATGACACATGAGTTCCTGCCAGTACATCAGGAAGGGTCTATTGAAATCACAAAATGCTGGAGTAACTCAGCGGGACAGGCAGCATCTCTGGAGAGAAGGAGTGGGTGACGTTTCGGGCCGAGACCCTTCTTCAGTTATGTGCATGAGTACAGTGGGGTTTAGTTTAGTTTAGGTTAGAGCTGCAGCGCGGAAACAGGCCCTTCGGCCCACCAAGTCCGTGCCGACCAGCGATCCCCGCACATTAACACTATCCTACACACCCACTATGGACAAATTTACATTTTTATACCAAGCCAATTAACCTACAAACCTGTACGTCTTTGGAGTGTGGGAGGAAACCCAAGATCTCGGAGAAAACCCACGCAGGTCACGGGGAGAACGTACAAACTCCGCACAGACAAGCACCCAGGATTGAACCCGAGTGTCTGGCGCTGTAAGGTAGCAATTCGGCTATTCCTTGGGTGGAAAGGAAATCTTGCTTGTAGCGGCATCACGGGTACATAGCCCCTGACAACACACATAGTCATACAGCGTGGGAACAGGCCCTTCGGCCCAATTTGCCCATACCAACCAACATGCCCTGTCTACACTAGTCTCACTTGCCTACATTTGCCGCATATCCCTCTAAACCTGTCCTATTCACGTACCTGTCTAATTGGTTGTTAAACATTGCAATAGTACCTGCCGACCACAACAGCTCGTTCCATACACCCACCACCCTTTGTGTACAAAAGTTACTCCTCAGGACTGGACAGGTAAAAGGACTGGACAAGCTAGATGCAGGAAAAATGTTCCCAATGTTGGGCGAGTCCAGAACCAGGGGCTGAGAATAAAGGGGAGGCCATTTAAGACTGAGGTGAGAAAAAACTTTTTCACCCAGGGAGTTGTGAATTTGTGGAATTCCCTGCCACAGAGGGCAGTGGAGGCCAAATCACTGGATGGATATAAGAGAGAGTTAGATAGAGCTCTAGGGGCTAGTGGAGTCAAGGGATATGGGGAGAAGGCGGGCACGAGTTATTGATTGTGGACGATCAGCCATGAATGGCGGTGCTGGCTCGAAGGGCCAAATGGCCTCCTCCTGCATCTATTTTCTGGTTCCTATTAAATCTTTCCCCCCTCTCCTTAAACCTTTGTCGTCTGGTTCTCAATTCCCCTACTCTGGGCAAGAGACTGTGCGTTTACCCAATCTATTCCTCTCGATTTGAACACCTCTATATGATCACCCCTCATCCTCCTGCGCTCCAAGGAATAGAGTCACAAGTACATAAATCAAACAAACATCTGTAACACAGAATAAAGACAAAAAGACTATGCAAATAAACGAGACATTTGTGCAAAACACAGTTTGAGGAAAGAAAGGTCCATGGTAATGCAAGATGTGGTCCATAGTATTTGGTTGCTGAGGTAGGATAGTGTGAGTTGGTCCAAGAACCTGATTGATGTTCCTGAATGTGATGATGTGGGACTTCAGGCATCTGTACCTCCTGCTCGATGGTAGCAGTGAGAAGAGGGCATGGACATGTTGGTTGAGATCCTTGAGGAGAGATGCCACCTTCATGAGGAGGGCTACGCCCCTGATGGACTGGGCTGATTCCACCACTCTCTGCAGCCTCTTGCGCTTCAGTGTGTTGGAATTTTCACACCGGTCGACCTCCGATTGTCCGGCAACTGGTGGTCCGGCACCTCCTTTAATCCGGACAAATTTACGAGGGCGTACTTGAAACCACCCCCGGAAGTCCCCCCGAAAATGTGGTGCCTAGGCCGGGTGAGGCGGCCAATCTCGACCTCATCGGGACGTCCGCGGCCGATCGGCGGGTCGAATTTCCCGCCTGCGGCCGGGGGTCTGGAACTCTGGCCCGATCTGTTCCCATAGCCGACTTCTGAGAATGATTTTGTGGGCTGTATCTCGGTCCCCCCAGGCCGCGACCTCTATCGGCCCGGCAAAATGGATAATCCAGCAAGGCTCCAGAACCAAGGGTGCCGGAAAATCAGTGATGAACCTGTACCAGGTCAGGATGCAATCAGTCGCCAAGATGTACTTTCTGTAATAGTCATAGAGTCTTACAGCGGGAAAACAGGCCCTAGCCCACACCGGCCAACATATCCCATTTACACAAGTCCCAACTGCTTGCATTTGGCCCATATCCCTCTAAACCTGTCCTATCCAGGTACCTGTCCAATATTTTCTTAAATGTTGCGATTGTACCTTCCTCAAGCATTTAAGAGGCTTTTCGATTGGCACATGGATAGGCAGTGAATGGATGGATTATGGATCATGTTCAAGAAGGAACTGCAGGTGATGAAAAATCGAAGGTAGACAAAAATGCTGGAGAAACCCAGCGGGTGAGGCAGCATCTATGGAGAGAAGGAAATAGGCAACGTTTCGGGCTAAAACCCTTCTTCAGACCGATGCAGGGTGGGGGAGCGGGAAGAAGAAAGGAGGAGGAGAAGCCCGAGGGCTGAGGGAGAGCTGAGAAGGGGAGGAGACAGCAAGGGCTACCGGAAATGACCGGAAATACCGGAAGTGGAGCATGTGCATGGAGCGGAGATTAGTTTAACTTGCAATCATGTCCGGCAGGGGCATTGTGGGTCGAAGGGCCTTTTCTGCACAGTTCCATGTGTTATGTTCTATATTCTATCAGGTCAAATAAAGTTTGTCAGAGTGGTGCGCTGACGAAAGGCCCTCTTCTCTGCTTCTCTTTCCACAGATGCTGCTAAACGTCTGCAGAAGGGTCTCGACCCAAAGCCTCGCCCATTCCCTCTCTCCGTAGATGCTGCCTCACCTGCTGAATTACTCCAGCATTTTGTGTCGACCTGCTAAATGTTGCCAATCTTTGCTGTTTTTGTCTCAGATTTCCAGCATATCTGTGAGGCCAGAAATTTCTGAATCACCCACTATCAGGCAGTTACCTCAGAATAAATTCTCAATTCTGTTAACCCAGACTGCTCCTTTCCCCCCACCCCCCCACCTCTCCCTCAGCCCTCGGGCCCTGACATTCCTTCACCATCTCCCCCCCCCCCCCCCCCAAGTCGCACTAGCTACTCATTTTCACACCAGAAACAGCTTACAATGGCCTGCTTTCCTTATCACCAATACTTTTTTGCATATCTTTCACTCATTGTTCTTGCTTTATCTCTCCATATCACTGTTTATATCTCTCGTTTCCCTGATCCCTGACCAGTCTGAAGAAGGGTCTCGACCCGAAACGTCGCCTGTCTCCTTCACTCCTTAGATGCTGCTGCACCCGCTGAGTTTCTCCAGCTTTTTGTGTAACCCTCTACCTCAGAATAAATCCTTTGATTCAGATTTTTCAAATAATTCGGATATTTGATTATCGTTCGCCACTCAATGATTAACTTTGCTCAAGTTCAAAATGTATTATTTGTACATGGAGGCCATAGTTTTATTCTGCTTGAAAATTGTTGCAGAAAGATCAAATATATATTAAAAAGTACATCAAGAAGAACCAAAGTAAGCCAACATCTGCACTTCTTTGTGTCCCTATAAAAAGTATGTGGTTACTGGAAAATAAGACATTTGTGTCTTCTTTGAGCCCTTAATAAGCTGGAATCAGCGGTTAATTGCTGATTATTTTCAGCTGAGGAAAATCTAGTCTTTGTTCCGCCAAGATGCAGCGAGAGCTAAGGGTAAAAATATCAACGCTATTTCCGTCCTGACTAGTTTTCAAAGTGAGTGATGCCTGCTTCCTTGAACCTAAAACTGCCTTGAACATGGAGCTGGTGGGAAGTTAGCATGGACTCGGTGAGCTGAAGGGCATGCTCCATGCTGCAAAAATTGAAAAAGGTGGCAAAGAACTGGTGAATGTTAAAAAAAACAAATCAGAGCCAGCAATGATGATGCATGAAAGGTGGGTCACCCAGCGGTCCATTCCTTGGTCAATGTCAAGGAATGGACCGCTTGGTCACTGATTTTCCGGCACCTCCTTTAATCCGGACAAAATGACGATAGCGCACTTAAAATCCCCCCACTCCCTCCCGGAAGTCCCCCCCGAAAATGTGACGCTTAGACCAGATGATTTTTATTACTTGTCATTCGAACTTCAGAGAGGCTCGAACGAAACTCCGCTTCTACAGCCATACAACAGAACAATTCATAAAAAAATACACAGACAATTCAATTCACACAAACATCCATCACAGTGAATCTCCTCCTCACTGTGATGGAAGGCAAAGTCTTCTCTCTCCCCCGCACCATTTCTCTCCCGAGGTCGAAGCCCCAGGCGGGTGGTGTTAAGTCCCACGGCCATTGAAGCCACGCCGGGCGAGGTACGGCTACGCTCTAGGCCAAAAGGTCACAGTTGGAGCCCCCGGCGGGCGCTGGAATGTCCCGCGGCCATGAAAGCCGCGCGGGGCGATGTATGGCCTCACTCCGGGTCGCTCCAACCCCGCTCCAGCGACACGGGCTGGAGAAGCTGTGTTGCGGGAGCTCCGGAGAGCAGTCTCTCACCCAGATGCGCGAGTTCCCGATAGTCCACCGGTTTTAAATGTTAAAATCGATACTCCACCACTTCTGCAGGAAGATCATTCCACACAGCCACCACTCTCTGAGTAAAGAAGTTCCCCCTCATGTTACCCCTAAACTTCTGTCCCTTAATTCTCATGTCATGCCCTCTTGTTTGAATCTTCCCTACCCTCAATGGGAAAAGCTTATCCACGTCAACTCTGTCTATCCCTTTCATCATTTTAAAGACCTCAATCAAGTCCCCCCTTAACCTTCTGCGCTCCAAAGAATAAAGACCTAACTTGTTCAACCTTTCTCTGTAACTTAGTTGCTGGAACCCAGGCAACATTCTAGTAAATCTCCTCTGTACTCTCTCTATTTTGTTGACATCCTTCCTATAATTAGGCGACCAAAATTGTACACCATACTCCAGAATTGGTCTTACCAATGCCTTGTACAATTTTAACATTAGTTCCCTACTCCTATATTCAATGCTCTGATCAACTTGGGTCAAACTGTTTCCACAGTGTAGGACTATGAGTCTATGACTAAGCGCTATGCTAACACTGCAATATAATTGTCAGCTATTATGCTAATACTTAACCAACCTATTCAACCAACCTCCAAAATAAACCAGATCAACTGGCCATTATCTCATTCTTATTCCTGAGGCCTCACTGTGCGCAAATTGTCATTACAATGGAGCTTAAATGTTAAACATATTTTAAAGGTCGAGAATGCTTTGATACATATTGAAAGGTGTATAATGGATGCAAATTCATTCTATCCGAGCTCGTCTATGTCGGGAAAGCTGAAGTATATCACTATGTCAATTCTGCTTGCATTACAGTGAGTACACAGCGACAGATCATCCCGCAGAAAGACAAGCATGTTATATATTATACTCTCTGCATCCATGGCTGCTTCGAGAGGCCTAACAGCTAATGCACTGCAAAGCGAGGTCTTACCAACAGACAATGAGAAAAATGATCAGTTTATCTGTTACGGTAGCAGGCTGAGGGATTTAATACAACGTCTGTGTTATGACCTGGTTTGGAAACAAGAATTATGCTCTGTCAAGCAAAATGAATAATTTTCGAAAATTGGCAAACACGAAGAACCTCAAGGTCGTGCCATCCTTACACAGTGCGCTCCGAGGACGGGATTTTTCTGAATCACCCGCTACAACGCAGTTAATCACTGATTACCTTTGAACTCGCTTCATGTGCTTTCAGTTGATAATAAGGCAGTTTCAGAAGGTGCACAGCGAAGGAGAAAAAAGGTGACATGAAGCATTATTTATAAGTACAGAAGGCCTTTGTGGTTTGATCTCTCCGGATAGACAGTGTACATCTCATCCTTGTTTTCAAACAGTCTATATGGAGCTGGTATTATCTGTCAAAGGCAGATCCACTAGAGGAGTGTAGATCATGTCATAAGTAATAAGACTGAATCGACGCTCGTTTATCACTGGCTTCTGGAACCTCCGCATGCATTACAGCCTGCAAATGCGCATTCGTCTTGTGCTCAAAGAGAAGTTGCGTTGACCCCAGGGATGATGGGGTGAACATATGAGGAGCATTTGAGGGCACTGGGTCTTCACTTGCTGGAGCTTTTTAAGGATGTGGTCATAAGGCATAGGAGTAGAATTAGGCCATTCGGCCCATCAAGTCACTCAGGCACGGGTTATTGATTAGGCAGGCATAGAAACATAGAAAAATAGGTGCAGGAGTAGGCCATTCGGCCCTTCGAGCCTGCACGTCCATTCAATGTGATCATGGCTGATCATCCAACTCAGTATCCCGTACCTGCCTTCTCTCCAAACCCTCTGATCCCTTTAGCCACAAGTGCCACATCTAATGCCCTCATCTAATATAGCATGGGGTATTGATTTGGAACAATCGGCCATGATCACAATGAATGGCGGTGCTGGCTCGAAGGACCGAATGGCCTCCTCCTGCACCTATTTTCTACGTAAGTCTACTCCGCCATTCAATCTTGGCGGATCTATCTCTCCCTCCTAACCAGTGCTGCTGGAGCTCTCCGGACGCTCTATAAAGAAAAGCCCAAAGAAAACAGTGGGGATTTTAAATAGCTGGTGTGTGGTCAGGGTAACCTGGTTGAAACAGGGGGAAGGGGAAGACCCATCACTGCTGATGGGCCTTCCCTGTAGGAGGGGGGTGGGGGGGGGGCACTAGGACCCAGCATAGTCAGACCACATGCTGTCTGCATGGTGGAGGTTGTGGGCCTGATGCTGAGCCTAAATCTCTGGTGGTGAGGTGATGCCTCCGGCCCGCTGGTGGCTGGTGGAGAGGCGAGGGTTGGCGGAGTCGCTGGTGGAGGCCCCGTGGAGGGCTGGAGTTGAGATACGGGTCGACGGCAGCTGCATTGGTGGCCCCCGGGAGGCGGTGAGAGTCGGTGACAACATTGGTGGCCCCAGAGAGGTGGTGAGAGTCGGCGACAACAGCGTGGTGGCCCCAGGGAGGCGGTGAGAGTCGGTGACAACATCGGTGGCCCCAGAGAGGTGGTGGGAGTCGGCGACAACAGCGCGGTGGCCCCAGGGAAGCGGCGAGAGTCGGTAGCCGTGCCAGTTTCGGTGGTCCGGGCCTGGGTTTGGCCGGGAAGGCGGTGAGGGTGGAGAATGTTGTTGCTGCTCCTCGTGGTGGCCGTCTCGTCATGGTGATGGTCGGGCAGGGGTGGAAGATTGCAACCTTCACGTGTTCCGCCCTGTTTCGACTAATGCAATCAACTCGACGTGCACAAACGGAAGATCAAATAGAACAAGTTGTCCAACAACTTTAGGCTGTGCACGCCACACGAAAGAAGAAGAAGATGGTCGGGCAGGCGGTGCCGCGGTCCAGCGGTGGAGCTCCGGGCCTGCCGGCGGTCGAATCGAGGAGTGTCGGTGGAGTGACCGGTCTGGAGGCGGGCAAGCTTGTGTCCAGGTAGTGGAGGAAGCGTTTGTTGAGAGTGTGGGTCTGGTGTCGAATGAAGTAGAGTTGTGGTCCTTTGCAGGGTTTGTGTGAGTGTGTGTGAGTGTGTTAGTATGAGTGTGAGTGTGTGAGTATGTGTGAGTGTGAGTGTGTGTGTGTGTGTGTGTGAGTATGTGTGAGTGTGTGTGTGTGTGTCTGTGTGTGTGTGAGTATGTGTGAGTGTGAGTGTGTGAGTATGTGTGAGTGTGTGTGTGAGTGTCTGTGTGTGTGTGTCTGTGTGTGTGTGAGTATGTGTGAGTATGTGTGAGTGCGAGTATGTGTGAGTATGTGTGAGTGTGTGTTTGTGTGAGAGTGTGTGAGCGTGTCTGTGTGTGTGTGTCTGTGTGTGTGAGTGTCTGTGTGTGTGTGTGTGTGTTTGTGTGTGAGTGTCTGTGTGTGTGAGTGTCTGTGTGTGTTAATGTGTGTGTGTCTGTGTGTGTGTGTCTGTGTGTGTGTGTGTGTGTCTGTGTTTGTGTGTCTGTGTTTGTGTGTCTGTGTGTGTGTGTGTATATGTGAGTGAGTGTGTGTGTGTGAGTGTGTGTGTGTGTGTGTGTGTGAGTGTGTGAGTGTGAGTGTGAGTGTGTGTGTGTGAGTGTGTGTGTGTGTGTGTGTGTGAGTGTGTGAGTGTGAGTGTGTGTGAGTGTGAGGGTGAGTGTGTGTGTGTGTGTGTGTGTGTGTGAGTGTGAGTGTGTGTGAGTGTGAGTGTGTGAAGGCCCAGAGCTGTGGGAGAGCTGCGGGTGAGTTGGCGCCGGGCCGCCACCTCTGTAAAAATCCATGATTACCGTCTTTTTCTTTACTTGCTTGATAATTATATTTCAAGATAATTAGTGAGTGCAACTGTGCAATATTTTGTCATATTATTAAATGAAGTATTATATAAAACCTACAAACCTGCACGTCTTTGGAGTGTGGGAGGAAACTGGAGCACCCGGAAAAAACCCACGTGGTCACAGGGAGAACGTGCAAATAACGTACAGAGATCACCCGTAGTCAGGATCGAACCCAGGTCTCAGCAATGTAGAACTTAGAACAATGAACACCACAGCACAAGAACAGGCTGGACATGATGCCAAGCCTACCCGCACATAATCCAAATCCCTCCATTTTCTATATACCCAAGTGCCAAACCCAAAGTCTTTTAAATAATACTGCATTTAAGTTGGTCTCTGAAAAGCATTATTGCTGCTTAGTTTAGTTTAGTCTAGAGATACAGATCGGAAACTGGCCCTAAGGCCCAGTGAGTCCGCGCCGACCAACGATCCCCACACACTATCGCTATCCCGCACACGCTAGGGACAATTTACAATTTTAACAAGCCAATTAACCTACAATCCTGTGCGTCTTTGGAGTGTGGGAGGAACCCGGAGCTCCTGGAGAAAACCCACGCAGTCACGAGGAGAACGTACAAACTCCGTAGTCGAGTTCGAACCCGGGCGGTGTCTTGCGATGTAAGGCAGCAACTCTACCGCTGCGCCACCGCGCCGCTGTATGATAGGGTTCACACTCACAAATTATATTCACTATTTAAAATCTAGCTTGAGAGTCAAGGTTCAGAAGTCATTAGATTTGATCCGGAGTGATTCCTGATTGAACCTGTGAAAAGGGCCCCTGAAACACATTAGTAGGCAGTCAGGCATTCTATCAATTTTCAATAAAACGAACTCAAAAGTGGATTTAAAAGGTGCAACCTCTGCAGATACACATCAGCATTCAGCGCTGTGGCAGTGATCGTGCAAGTTATTGTTTAGCTAAATACAAAGGTTGAAGGAGCTGGCATTTTAAAAGCCTGCTGTTGGAAATGGCGTAGAGTCTAGATGATCGGAGAACAGGGAAGGTCAAGATCGATTTGAACATACACATCTCCTAAAAACTGGAACATAGAAACATAGAATATAGGTGCAGGAGTTGACCATTCGGGCCTTCGAGCCATTCAATATGATCATTACTGATCATCCAAAAACAGTACCTTGTTCCTGCTTTTTTCCCATATCCCTTGATTCCATCAGCCCTAAGAGCTAAATCTAACTCTCTCTTGAAAACATCCAGAGAACCAGCCTCCACCGCCCTCTGAGGCAGGGAATTCCATAGATTCACTACTCTCTGGGTGAAAACGTTTTTCCTCACCTCAGTCATAAATGGCTTACACCTTATTCATAACCTATGGACCCTGAGAACTTCGGTTTCCTCACACACTCTAAAGACGTACAGGTTTGTAGGTTAATTGGCATGGTATAAATGTAAAAATTGTCCCTAGTGTGTGTAGGATAGTGTTAATGCGCACCGCTCGCTGGTCGGTGTGGACTCAGTGGGCCAAAGGGCCTGTTTCTGCGCTGCATCTCTAAATTAAATTAAACTAAATACTTTGAGGGGGAACTCTCTGAATAGCTATGTCCCTCATTACACCTCCTCTGTGCCCCACCTGGGCTTGCACCTATTTCTTCCCTCCCCCTCTCCCTCTACCTACATCCTTTCATCTGGCTTCACAATCGCTATTCTTCAATCTTTTTACTCACACCTTCTGTTTCTTCATCTCTGGCCTTTGTCCATCTACCCCCCCCCCCCCCCACCCTAACTGTGGGCACCGATTACCTGGCACGTTTTGTCCTGCCCCTCTGCTCTTCCCTCTTCCAGCTTTCTCCCTCCCCCCCACCCCACAAATCAGTCTGAAGAAGGGTCCTGACTCGAAACATCACCTATCCATGTTCTACGAGGATGCTGCCTGAGCCGCTGAGCTACTCCAAACTCTTCATGCTGCCTCGTAAAATCAGCCAGCATAATCTAAGACTTGTCCCCCCCAACCCGGTCATTCCTTCTTCTCCTTTAGACATACAGCAGGGAAACAGACCCTTCAGTCCAACGGGTGTTTGCCAACCAGTGATCACCCCGCACACAACCACTATCCTACACGCTGGGGGCAATTTACAAGTTTACAGGAGGTAATTAATCTGCAAACCTGTACGACGGTGGAGTGTGGTTGGAGACCGGAGCGGCTGGAGAAAACCCACGCGGTCACGGGGAGAAGGTACAATCTCCATACAGACAGCACCCGTAGTCAGGATGGAACCTGGAGCTCTGGTGCTGTAAGGCAGCAACTCTACCGCTGCGCCACCGTGCTGACCCACTGGGCTGCACTGTTCTATGTTAGCTTTCAAATCAAGTCCAGCTTTTAAGTAGCAGAGGAACTCAAAAGGACAAACCACAAGTGGTACAGTGGCGCAGCGGTAGAGTTGCTGCCTTACAGCGCCAGAGACCCGGGTTGTACGGAGTTTGTACGATCTCTCCGTGACCCGTGTGGGCTTTCTCTAAGATCTTCCCCCCCGCCCCCCCATTCCAAAGAGGTACAGTTTTGTAAGTGAATTGGCTTCCGTTAAAATTGTAAACCGTTCCCAGGGTGTGTAGGATAGCGTTAGTGCGCTGGTCGGTGCGGACGTGGTGGGCTGGAGGGCCTGTTTCCTGCCCTGTGTCTCGAAACGAAACAAGCCTTGTGAAGCTGGCATGCGATGACGCCGGCTCATTGTCACACTCGGCCTTTGTGCTGTGGGAGGATGAGCAGGACTGGGGTGACCAGAGCTCGTGGCAGCCGCACCAACAAGGACCCTGAAGGACACACGTCACTTTATATTCTGGGCGCGATCTGTGGGTCCGTCACTTGCTTGTCCGTCTTTGGCACCTTGCAAACATTTTTCAAAGCTCTTTGAATTGAGCTTTTGTGTGAGCGATAAGATAAGTGTAGTATCTGTGCTTTGCTATTTTTATTGCCAGCAGCAATGAACAGCAAGTGCGTCGCGGTTTAAGAGATTAAAGGACGCGTCACGGGGAGAGATTATTATTCTAAAGTGGTGCATTCATATTTTGTGCTAATTGGTGCAATGGCAATATGAATGATAGAGTCATAGAGTGATACAGTGTGGAAACAGGCCCTTCGGCCCAACATGCCCACACCAGCCAAAATGTCCCAGCTACACTAGTCCCACCTGGCCGCGCTTGGTCCATATCCCTCCAAACCTGTCCTATCTGACTGTTTCTTAAACATTGGGATAGTCCCAGCCTCAACTACCTCTTCTGGCAGCTTGTTCCATACACCAACCACCCTTTGTGTGAAATCATCACCCCTCAGATTCCTATTAAATTTTTTCCCCTTCACCTTGAACCTATGTCCTCTGGTCCTTGATTCCCCTACTCAGGGCAAGAGACACTGTGCATCTACCATTCGACTCTGTGCATCTACCCAATCTATTCCTCTCATTATTTTATACACCTCTACAAGATCACCCCTCATCCTCCAGTGCTCAAAGGAATCCCACTCAACCTCTCCCTTTAGCTCAGACCCTCTGGTCCTGGCAACATCTTTGTAAATCTTGACAATCCATATCCTCATGGATTCAGTTTCATAGTCATATAGTCATAGTTCCTATTAAATGCTTAAATACTTATTATATTAACCAGGAAAACAAGGAACAGAGAACAGTGCAGCACAGGAACAGACCCTTCGGCCCACAATGTCTGTGCTATCAGGGTATTGGACACCACAATGAGCAGGTTAACCTATGATGAGTGTTTGTTGGCACTGGGCCGGTACTCGCTGGAGTTTAGAAGAATAGAAGATAGGTGCAGGAGTAGGCCATTCGGCCCTTTGAGCCAGCACTGCCATTCAATGTGATCATGGCTGATCATCCAGAATCAGTACCCCATTCCTGCTTTCTCCCCATAGCCCTTGATTCCGTTAGCCCTAAGAACCATATCCAACCCTCAAGAATGATGGGGGACTTCATGGAAACGTACAGAATAATGAAAGGCTTGGCTGGAGTGGATGTGGAGATGATGTTTCCACCAGCGGGAGAATCTCGGACCAGAGAGTCTAGGACTCATAGTGGGAGAGTCTAGGACTCACAACCTTAGATTTAAAGGACATTCTTTTAGGAATGAGATGAGGAAATTTTTATTTACTCAGAGGGTAGTGAATCTGTGGATTTATTTGCCACAGAAGGCTGTGGAGCCTGACAGTGGATACTGTCAGAGTATCAGAGATAGATAGATTTTTGATTAGTACAGGTGTCAGAGGTTATGGGGAGAAGGCAGGAGAATGGGGTTAGGAGAGAGAGATAGATCAGCAATGATTGAATGGTGGAGTAGACTTCATGGGCTGAATGGCCTAATTACTGCTCCTATCACTAGTTTTAGAGATACAGTGCGGAAACAGGCCCTTCAGCCCACCGGGTCCGCGCCGACCAGCAATCCCCGCACATTACACAATCCTACATGCACTGGGGATAATATTTACATTTATACCAAGCTAATTAACCTACAAGCCTGCACGTCTTTGGAGTGTGGGAGGAAGATGTCGGAGAAAACCCACGCGGGCTACGGGGAGAACGTACAAACTCCGTAACCCTTAGTCGGGATTGAACCCGGGTCTCCAGCGCAGCATTCACTGTACCTAGGTAGACATGACAATATTGCCATTTAATCATTGAATGGATGGACAATGTTTCAGACTGAAGAAGGGTCTGAATCTGAGACATTGCCCATGCTTTCCCTCTATTCAGTTTCTACTGAGACTGCTGAGTTACTCCAGCTCTCTGAGTTTTGATCACAGTAAGTTGATTTCAGGAGTCAATCGAGGGCAGTTTTCACGAGTCAATCGAGGTGCAACAGCAGAGTTGCTGCCTTCCAGCGCCAGGGACCCCGATCCGATCCGGACTGCAAATCTTGTCTGTACGGAGTTTGTACGTTCTCCCCATGGCTTTTCTCCGAGATCTTCGGTGTCCTCCCACACTCCAGAGACGTACAGCTTCATAGTTTAATCGGCTTGGTATAAACGTAAATGTTCCCTGGTGTGTGTGCGTGCAGGACAGTGTTAATGTGCGGGGATCGCTGGTCGGTGCGGACCCGGTGGGCCGAAATTCTGCGCTGCATTTCTAAACTAAACTGAACAGCTGGGCGAAATGCAGAGGAAAGGCCTCGTACCTTGAAGAGCAACCAGGAAGTCAACCACTTGCACAGTTTGAAGAGCCAGGCGGTGTGCTTGTAGAGGTCGGTGCTGACCACTCCCGGGTCCACCACGTTGCAAGTCACGTAGCTCCCGTCGGCCGCTAGGCGTTGCTGCAGTTGGTACGAGAAGAGGACCAGGGCAAGCTTGCTCTGAGCATAGGCCCCGTGGGACGAGTAGCCGCGTCTGCACAGAAAACAAAACACACCAGGTTTTGTATTGGGTCAATAGTGTGGTGCCCACACTTGCGTATGCCGTGCACAGCCTAAAGTTGTAGGACAACTTGTCCTATTTGATCTTATTTGATTGTGCACGCCGGGTTGATTGCATTCGTCGAAAAGGGCGGAAAACATGAAGGTTGCAATCTTCCACCTTGCGACATAGAGAATGGGGTCAGATAACAGTGGAGGAAGAGTTACAAAGAATGGGCTGTGGTGGAACCTGAAAATGGGGAATTCGATGTTCATACCCTTTATCTTTTGTAAGCTATTCAAGAGCTACCCAGAGATGAATCTTTGTTTCACTCCCTTTATCGCAGGTGCCTTATTATACAGCGTGGAAACAGGCCCTTTGGCCCACACCGACCAACATGTCCCATCTACACCGGTCCCACCTGCCTGCCTTTGGCCCCTATCCCTCTCAACCTATCCTTGTACTTGTCCAGGAAGGAACTGCAGATGCTGGTTTAAACCAAAGACAGACACAAAAAAGCTGGAGTCACTCAGCCGGGACAGGCAGCATCTCTGGAGAGAGGGAATGGGTGACGTTTCCGGTCGAGACCCTTTTTCAGACTCGCTAGGGATAAGGGAAACGAGAGGTATGTTCGGTGATGTGGAGAGAAAATGAACAATGAATACAAGATACGCAAAGAAATGCTGATGGCAGGCCATTGTTAGCTGTTTGTAGGGTGAAAACGAAAAGCTAGTGCGACTTGGGTGGGGAAGGGATATAGAGAGAGAGGGAATGCCGGGGCTACCTGAAGTGAGAGAAATCAATGGTTACACAAAAAGCTGGAGAAACTCAGCGGGTGCAGCAGCATCTAAGGAGCGAAGGAGATAGGCAACGTTTCGGGTCGAGAGAAATCAATATTCATTCCACTGGGCTGTAAGCTGCCCAAGCGAAATATGAGATGCTGTTCCTTAATTGTACTTGCCTAATTGTTTCTTAAACGTTGCAATAGTCCCAGCCTCAACTACCTCCTCCGGCAGCTCGTTCCATACACCCACCGCCGTTTGTGTGAGAAAGTCACTCTTCGGATTCCCATTACATCTCTCCCCCCATTCACCCTCAACCTTATGCTGGACGAGACTCAGTAATAACACAAGGCATCGATCATCATTACTCACGGTGATGAGTGCCGTGAGCAAGGGGTTGACGACACTCTGTTCAGGTTACCAGATTATTATCTAGAGGCAGAGAGCATTGATCCGGGGATATACAGCGTCAATGAGAACAACCGAGAATCGATCAAACTGTCCTAACAACCCTGCTGGTTCATTTGGGGAACCTGCCATTCTAACCTGATCTCGTTCACACAACCAGACAGCAGTGCTGAACTACTATCTACCTCTTTGGTGACCCTCGGACCATCCTTGATCGGAATTTGCTGGCGTTACCTTACACTAAACAGTATTCCCTTATCATGTATCCATACACTGCAGTGAATTACAGTGAATTATAACACTGTACACTGGAAATGACTGTACACACTGTAAATTTCAGAGAGTGGTGAGTCTGTGGAATTCTCTGCCTCACAGGGCGGTGGAGGCCGGTTCTCTGGATGCTTTCAAGAGAGAGCTAGATAGGGCTCTTAAAGATAGCGGAGTCAGGGGATATGGGGAGAAGGTAGGAACGGGGTACTGATTGGGGATGATCAGCCATAATCACATTGAATGGCGGTGCTGGCTCAAAGGGCCGAATGGCCTACTCCTGCACCCACTTTTCTATGTGTCTATGTCTCCATCAGGGCCGTGCGTAATGAGGGCCATTTAACGTGTCTGGTTACAGACTGCTGAGAAACGATACTAACTGCTGCCTGCTGATGCACAGGAGGAACCCGGGCATGATAATACCCTGTCCTTATCTGTGTGCCTTTTGTTGCTTGTGCATTTAGCAGCGGGACAGAGGAAATGTCACGCTGATTTTGTACATCATCCGTACATCTCAGCCAGGACCAAATAGTGAATCTGCAACTAATTTGGGACATTAGCTCGTGATCACTCCCAACCATCGATCATTCTAAGTCTGAGACATCTAAACCGCACAGACTAAACTACTGCCCAGGGATTATTCGGAAATCCTGTTGTAACTCAATTCAGTGCATGGTTCATTTCGTATTTAATCCACAGAAAGATTTTGGTGAATTAACGACAATAGACTATAGGTGCAGGAGTAGGCCATTCGGCCCTTCAAGCCAGCACCGCCATTCAATGTGATCATGACTGATCATCCCCAATCAGTACTCCGTTCCTGCCTTCTCCCCATATCCCTTGACTCTGCTATCTTTAAGAGCCCTATCTAGCTCTCTCTTGAAAGCATCCAGAGATCCTGCCTCCACCGTCCTCTGAGGCAGAGAATTCCACAGACTCACAACCCTCTAACACGGGGAGGCCATAAGCCTCCATGTTTGATATTGCCCGATTAATGTAAGTCAGAGTATCAACTTGTTGCATGCATAACCACATGATTACACTGTGGACATTGTTTATATACTGGGTACGATAGTGTCTGCATACTGCATTTGATGGTGTGTTCTGTACACTTCATACAACAACTCCTGTTCAGAGGGTCGTAGGTTTTAGGAGTTATTCGGCCCATCAAGTCTACTGATGTATTTAAGAGAGATTTATGGGCCTGTCCCACTTAGGCTATGTTTCGGCGATTGCCGGCGATTGTCATAGTCGTAGCAGGTCGCCGAAAAACGGCGACTGGACCCCCCTAAGACAATGACTACGACAATGTCTACAATAACCTACCACCTAGCCGACATCAAGCTACGGCAAGCTACCGACAACCGGCGACCCATTAGGACGTCCACCTACGACCACGCCTACGACAACCTACGTCCACCCGCGACAAGCTACGACAAGGTACGACCCTGTCGGCAACAACTTAAGACAACCTAAGACGATTCGGTCGCTGGTACCTGTCGACGTAGGTTGACATAGGTAGTCGCCAATGGAATGCACCGGTCAGCACCAGCGACAACCTACGTCATCCTGGCGACAACCTACGGCAGCACCTAGGTCAAGCTACGCTCAATGGCGTCAAGCCAACTGTCGCCGACTGTCGCTGAAAAGTTTTGAACATTTAAAAATCCAGTGGCAAGATTGTTGAGGGCTTGGACACGCTAGGGGCAGGAAACATGTTCCCGATGTTGGGGGAGTCCAGAACCAGGGGCCACAGTTTAGGAATAAGGAGTAAGCCATTTAGAACAGAGACAAGGAAACACTTTTTCTCACAGAGTGTGATGAGTCTGTGGAATTCTCAGAGGGCGGTGAAGGCCGGTCCTCTGGATACTTTCAAGAGAGAGCTAGATAGGGCTCTTAAAGATAGCAGAGTCGGGGGATATGGGGAGAAGGCAGGAACGGGGTACTGATTGGCGATGATCAGCCATGATCACATTGAATGGCGATGCTGGCTCGAAGGGCCAAATGGCCTACTCCTGCACCTAGTGTCTATTGTCAATATGATCATGACTAATCATCCAAAATCAGTACCCCGTACCTGTTTTTTCCCCATATCTCTTGATTCCATTAGCCCTAAAAACTAAATCGAATACTCTCTTGAAAACATCCAGTAAATTGGCCTCCACTGCCTTCTGTGGCAGAGAATTCCACAGATTCACAACTCTCTGGGTGAAAACATTTTTCCTCATCTCAGTCCTAAATGGCCTACCCCTTATTCTTAAACTGTGATCCCCTGCTTCTGGACTGCCCCAAACATGGGAAACATTTTTCCTGCATCTAGCCTGTCCAATCCATTAAGAATTTTATATGTTTCCATAAGATCTCCTCTCATCCTTCTAAATTCCAGTGATTGCAAGCCCAGTCGACCCATTATTTCATCACATGTCAGTCCCGCCATCCCGGGAATTAACGTGGTGAACCTACGCTGAAGTCGCTCAATAGCAATAATGTCCTTCCTCAAATTAGGAGACCAAAATTGCACACAATACTCCAGGTGCGGTCTCACCAGGTCCCTCACCAAGGACCTCCTTGCTTCTAAACTCAAATCCACTCGCAAAGAAGGCCAACATGCCATTAGCTTTCTTCACTGCCTGCTGTACCTGCATGCTTAATTTCAGTAACTGGAAACCGGGCAGTGTTTTAGAGACAGTCCAAATTCTACAATCCTCGGAGGTCAATAATCGAAAAGTCCCAGGCACACACAGGGCAAAGGGCCTATCCTGATTGTACATATTTGCAGAAGAGCTTTGAGAGGATTCTCACGATAAAGGGTGCGGAGAAGATTTCCGAGGATGTTGCCAGGACTCGAGGGCCTGAGCTAAAGGGAGAGGTTGAGCAGGCTGGGCCTCCTTGGAGCGCAGGAGGATGAGCGGTGATCTTATAGAGGTGTACTGAAGAAAGATCCTGACTCTAAACACCACCTTTACAAAATTATGAGGGGTGCACAAAATTGTGAGAAGGACCTCGATCTGAAAAGTCAACCATTCCTTCGCTCCAGAGATGCTACTGCCTGTCCCGCTGAGTTATTCCAGCTTTTTGTGCCTATTATGAGAGGAATAGATCGGGTTGACGCACAGATTCTCTTGGCCAGAGTAGGTGAATCGAGAACCAGAGGACATAGGTTTAAGGTGTCCCATCTCCACTATCCCATCCCCGTTCTAACACCCACCCTCCCCCCTCCCCCCTCCCGCTTCCACCCATTAATCTCACCTGGCTTTACTGTTCACTGCTTTTTCATTCTTCCTTGCTTCCTCGTCCCCTCTCATCCTATTTTGTCATCCTTTTGCTATGCTCTCATCTCCAGCCATTGTTCACCCATCTGACAATCAAACCCCCTTCCCCCACCCCCGCCACCTGTATCCACCCATCACTCGCGCGGCATTGCTCCCCTCCCCCCACCCCATCTCTCTTCCACATTGAATCAGTCTGAAGAAGGGTCCCAACTTAAAACATCGCCCATCCATGTCCTCTAGAGATGCTGCCGATCCACTGAGTTACTCCAGCACTTTGTGTTCTATGCCAATATTCACCAAGACGGTTCCCTGGATGGTGAGTAGGAGGGTGGAGGGGAGGGGGGGGGGTAGGGAATAATCTTCTTTGATCATGACCTTAGGGCAGCATAGTGGTGCACTTGGTAGAGCAGCTGCCCCGCAGCGCCAGAGACCCAGGTTCGATCCTGACTTCGGGTGGTGTCTGCGTGGAGTTTGCATGTTCTTCCTGTGACCGCCTGGGTTTACTGATATCCGGGTTCTCCGATATCTTCCCATATCCCAAAGCATTGCGGGTTTGCGGGTTAATTGGCCTCTATTAGTTGCCCCGGGTGTCTGGGAGAAGGATGCGAAAGTGGAACAGGTGGAATGAGCCAGAGTGATCGATGGTTAGCATGGACTCAGTGGGCTGAAGGGCCTGTTTCCATACTGCATCTCTAAACTAAACCCTGTGATTTCCCTCTTGTTGGGATAAACTTATTTGACCAATAGACACAAGTGCTGGAGGAACTCAGCGGGTCAGGCAGCATCTCAGGAGTAAGAGGATGGGTGATGTTTCGGGTCGGAACTCATCTTCAGCACCTTTCTTAGTAGTCCTGTTTCTTAAATTCTTAATTTGTTCCCTAGTTAATCCCTCAGTAGTTTCCTCATCATCCTGTCACAGGAAAGATGTTGCTAAGCTGGAATGGGTACAGAGAAGATTTAATGAGGATGTTGCAAGGACTCGGGGCTCTGAGCTATAAGGAGCGGTTGAGTAGGCTGGGACTTTATTCCTTGGAGCGCAGGAGGATGAGGGGTGATTTTATAGAGATGTATAAAATCATGAGAGGAATAGATCAGGTAGACGCATAGAGTCTCTTGCCCAGATTAGGTGAATCGAGGACCAGAAGGGGAAAAGATTGAATAGGTATCTGAGGGGTATCTTTTTCACACAGAAGGTGGTGGGTGAATGGAACAAGCTGCCAGAGGAGGTAGATGAGGCTGGGACTATCCCAATGTTTAAGAAGCAGTTGGGCAAGTATGTACAATTTTGGTCGCCTAATTATAGGAAGGATGTCGACAAAATAGAGAGAGTACAGAGGAGATTTACTAGAATGGTGCCTGGGTTCCAGCAACTAAGTTACAAGGAAAGGTTGAACAAGTTAGGTCTTTATTCTTTGGAGCGCAGAAGGTTAAGGGAGGACTTGATTGAGGTCTTTAAAATGATGAAAGGGATAGACAGAGTTGACGTGGATAAGCTTTTCCCATTGAGGGTAGGAAAGATTCAAACAAGAGGGCATGACATGAGAATTAAGGGACAGAAGTTTAGGGGTAACATAAGGGGGAACTTCTTTACTCAGAGAGTGGTGGCTGTGTGGAATGATCTTCCTGCAGAAGTGGTGGAGGCAGGATCGATTTTAACATTTAAAAGTAAAGTGAATAGGTATATGGACGGGAAGGGAATGGAGGGGTATGGTCTGAGTGCAGGTAGATGGGACTAGGGGAAAATAAATGGTCAGCACGGACTGGAAGGGCCGAGAAGGCCTGTTTCCGTGCTGTCATTGTTATATGGTTTATATGGTTATATGGTTACATGGATAGGACAAATTTGGAGGGATAGCGACCAAACGCAGGCAGGTGGGGCTAGTGTCGCTGGGACATGGTAGCCGGTGTGGGCAAGTTGGGCCGAAGGGCCTATTTCCACGCTGTATCGTGCTGTGACTCTATCTCACGCTGATTTCTCAGTGTTACTCCTTTAGCAGTATCAAGCCAAGAAACGACAGCAAGTTCAGGTTGACAACACACTGACAGATTACGGCGATGTTGAAACCAGACAGCTATTTCGTTCTGCCTAATGATGTAATACATAACAGTGCCATTAGCAAAAACTTGCCGATAAATGAACGATCCACTCTGAACACCAGCCTTAACATTTCAGAGATTCACCAGCACTTTGACATGCATCAACATTAGAGTGGTGTCAGCTCCAAAGCTGCTGTATCACACATCACCGTGTGGGAGCGATCATAGTGTAACAAGCCTCCGCCCGAACAGTGAATGATCTATTGCCTTGTGACCCGTTACTCGATGTGGCCTTTGGAACAAGCTGCTAAAAAGTGTGTCGTCTAGGTATCTTCAATCTTCTTCTTCTTCACCGGGGCGATGACTGCCCTGCCAGCAGTCTGTTCGTCTTTTCACTCTTTTTGTTATTTTTTCGGTTGGTTAAAAGTTTCTGTTTTAATGTCCTTCGGTTTGTTTTATGTGGGGGGGAGAGGGGAGAGGATCGGGGGAAACTAATTTTCAGGTTTTCACCTTCCCGGAGATGCGGTCAATTTTCGGATCACATTCTACGGGTTCTGCGGTCTATCATCGCTGGAGCTGGAAGCCTCTTCGAATTTGCCTGGGATTGCTCCCACCACGGATTTACTATCGAGGGCTCGCAGTCTTCTGGAGAGGCTAGTCGGGAAGCTCCAATGTCACGGAAGGTTCGACCAGCCCCGACGCGAGGTTCGATCGCTCGGCGCGGAGGAGCTGATATTTCCCCGATGCAGGAGCAGATCACCTCGACGCCTGGGGGCCTGAACGCCGACAGCTGCGGGAGTCAAGATCGTCCTGTCAACGGGGGCTCGAGGCCCACGACCGAGGAAGAACTAAGAGAAGGACTTGAACTTTTTTCGCCTTCCATCGCAGTGAGGAATGTGTAGGAGTCACTGTGGTGGATGTTCATGTTCAAATGTGTTTTTGAGTGATCTGTTAGTTTTAATGGCATGACTGAAATTCCTCTTATGTTGCAAAACATACTTGACGAATAGAGTGTGATTCTGATTCTGATTCATGCGTATGGCGTGCACAGCCTAAAGTTGTAGATCAAGGGTAGACATCCAGGCCAGGACAGCATCAGTTACTAGGTGGATGGCTTTGATGCCCCCAGGGAAAAGCTGCAGTGGGCAGTCATTCACGATGTGTGGGATGGTCTGGTCTGGATGTCCGCAGTCACAAGCAGGGCTGTCCGTCACCCCCCACTCATGCAGGTGATGGGCTGTTCTTGCATGGAGGGTGCGGACTCTGTTCAGGGTCAGCCATTGCTTGCGATGGAGGTCAAAACCCGGTGGTTTCACTGTGGGGTCTGGGATGACCTCTCCGCTGTTGGTGTTGCCATCTTTCCAGGCTCTGACCTTCTCAGTCTTGGAGTGCTTTCCTATCTGCAATAGGAATGCCCGATGGAAAAATAATCAGATCAATTGTATGATCCAACTGTTTGGAGGTTATTTTGTTGCTTATATAGTTTAGTTTAATTTAGTTTAGTTAAGATTAGCTTAGATTAGTTAGTTGAGTTTGGCAATACAGCGTGAAAACATGCCAATTAGCCTACAAACCCGTACGTCTTTGGGGTGTGGAAGGAAACCGAAGATCTCGGAGAAAACTCACGCAGGTCACGGGGAGAATGTACAAACTCCGCACAGACAAGCACCCGTAGTCGGGATCGAACCTGCAACCCTGGAGCTGAAAGCGCTGTACGGCAGCAACTCTACCGCTGCGCCACCGCGCCGCTCCCATTACATTAATAATGGGTATCTATCAGAGGTCACACCTAGAAATGGTTCTTGATTCGTACGGGTGTCAGAGGTTTCGGGGAGAAGGCAGGAGAATGGGGTTAGGAGGGAGAGATAGATCAGCCATGATTGAATGGCGGAGTAGACCCGATGGGCCGAATGGCTTAGTTCGACTCCTATCCCCTTAATGACCTTATGGCACCAGGTGTGATCTGGCATATGCATCTTGTCACTATTTTATCCAAAAATGTGATTTTGTAGAGAGTACACAAGTCATGTATACAAACATTGTTTTTATTAAGACATTACAGGGTCTTAATAAAATTTGCATGAGGTTGGCATACGTGTGAGTTTGGTGCACTCTAACATAAAGTTATTGTTACTGCTGTTAAGTAAGGTTGTTGACTCGCGGTCTCAAGCTAAATTTCTGCTGTTGTTGTAGAACGCGCCCCTTAACTGATGACATTCCCATCCCGCCAACCGTTCCAGTTCTGGTGACGAGGGTTGGACCAGTAAGTGGCTTGACCACCAGGTGGCGCCACAATTTGCTTTATAAATGTTGCAATTCAATGAATCAACAGTGGCTTCCAATGTTTACCAATGAAGCCAATCATCAGATGGTATTATATATGAATGCAATCAAGTCAAACTCAAGTACAATAGGCGGAGCAATGAGGAAGATACAGAGCGCAGAATATAGTTTTAGTGGAGTGTACCAATTCCAGAGGCAATGTCCAATTTCTGCAATAGGTGGATGTGAATCATACAGGTTATGGAAGGACTGGGATGGTGGGACTGTCATTAATTCCCGGGATGGCGGGACTGGCACATGCTGAGAGAATGGAGCAGCTGGGCTTGTACACTCTGGAGTTTAGAAGGATGAGAGGATATCTCATTGAAACATATAAAATTGTTAAGGGCTTGGACACAGGAAACATGTTCCCGATGTTGGGAGAGTCCAGGACCAGGGGCCACAGTTTAAGAATAAGGAGTAAGCCATTTAGAACTGAGACAAGGAAACATTTTTTCTCACAAAGAGTGGTGAGTCTGTGGATTTCTCTGCCTCAGAGGGCGATGGAGGCAGGTTCTCTGGATGCTTTCAAGAGAGAGCTAGATAGGGCTCTTAAAAATAGCTGATGTGGGGAGAAAGCAGTAACGGGGTACTGATTGGGGGATGATCAGCCATGATTACATTGAATGGTGGTGCTGGCTCGAAGGGCCGAATGGCCTACTCCTGCACCGAGAGTCTATTGTCTATTGACTGCTCAGAAGCCTGATAACAGATGGGAAAAAGCTGTCCTTGAGTCTGATGGTGCGCGCTTTCAAGCTTCTGTACCTTCTGCCCGACGGGAGCAGGGTGAAGAAGGAATGAACCGGTGTGGAAGATTTGTGAGGAGATGTGAGAATATGACGTTGAACCATTACCATTACAGACAAAAATGTCCAATGCCTGCAACGAGGTAGGTTGGAAGATCAGGACAACACCCTAATTTATAGCAGGACCATTCAGTAGCCTGATAACCAGTGGGGAAGATGTCTGAGAAAGAACTGCAGATGCTGGTTCAAATCGACGGTAGACACAAAATGCTGGAGTAACTCAGCGGGACAGGCAGTGGGCGGGCCCCAACAGTGGGGAAGAAGCTGTTTCTGAATCTCGTGGTTACATTGTGGAACTCAATGTCACATCAGGCGATGCAACTCTCCAAACCCCATTCAGATGGATTACAAGAGCCTTGCCTTGGAGGAAGGAACTGTGGATGCTGGTATACAACGGAGACAAACACAAAATGCTGCAGTAACTCAGCGGGACAGGCATCATCTCTGGAGAGAAGGAATGGGCGATGTTTCGGGTCGTGACCCTTCCTTCACACACAATGCTGATGAGTTTACAGATAATAGATACAGCACGGAAACAGGCCCTTCGGCCCAACTTGTACATGCTGAGCAAGATGCCCCATCTAAGCTAATCCTATTTGCCCACATTCATGTTCATAGGTTATAGGAGCAAAATAGGTTATATGGCGCCTAATGTACCACTAGGGAATTCCCACCAGGATCATAAACTTAATCAAGAACTCGAATGATGGAAGCTCATGCAAAGTTATGCATCCAGGCCAGCTCTCTCAGAGCTTTAAGGGCCTGTCCTACCAGCATCCGACTCCATGTGGTGAGCGAGACCAAACTGGAAGCGGGGGCCGCACGGAGGTCGGGTGATCCCCTGTACAGGGCCGGTCGCACCAGCATGCGCCTGCATGCGGCGAGCGAGACCAAACCAGCAACGGGGGCCGCGCAGAGGTCGGGTGGGTGGCGCGACGTGAAGTTGGAGTGAAGTCTGCAAGATAAGTTCTCAAGGACAGAGAGGGACACACAGAGAGGGTCACGGAGGCACATATAGAGAGGGTCATGGAGGCACACACAGAGAGGGTCACGGACGCAGACACAGAGAGGATCACGGAGGCACGACGTCGAGGCGACTGCGGGCCGACAGGCCGTTGCCACGCAGAATTTTTGAACACGGTCAGTTTTTCGGAGACCCGCATGATGTCGGGACCAGCTCCGTACAACTCCATAAGGCTCCACCGATCAAAGTGGGACCGGCCCCGCGAGGCCCAACGGCTCAAGCGACCACGTTAGGTCGTGCTCACCGCATGGAGTCGCATGCTGGTAAGACAGGCCCTTAAGTGTTAGGACGGGCGTCGAGCAGGGATGTCTATTGTCACCATTCGTGTTCCTCCTGTCAATTGACTGGATCATGATGGAAACAACTGAAGGGAAAATAAATGAAATTCAGTGGACAATGTGGGAGCAGCTAGATGATCTTGACTTTGCAGATGACACAGCTCTCCTTTCACACACACAGATTCAAATGCAGGAGAAAATGGACAGACTCTCACGCAAGCTGCAACAAAACTTGGTCTCACACCCAATACAGCAAGGACACAGGTGATGAGGATCCACTCCAAAACCAGCAACGCTATCCTTATGCACAGTTCTGCTCTAGAGGAGGTAGAAACATTCACATACCTAGGCAGTGTTGTGGACATCACCGGAGGGAGGGCCAGAGGCAGACATAAAAAGTAGAATCAATAAGGCTAGGGTGGTGTATAACATGCCCTGGATGATCTGGAGCTCAAAACACATCTCAATCAACACCAAAATATGCATCTTGAACCCAAATGTGAAACAGGTGATGCTGTATGGATCAGAGACATGGGAAACAACAAAACACACTACAAACAGGCTGCAAACATTAATTAACACCTGCCTTAGGAGAATACTTAACATCTGTTGGAGAGACAGGGTAAGCAATGTGGACCTGTGGAAAAGAACAAGCCAGGAGCCCATTGACTTACAAATTCGAAGGAGAAAATGGAGTTGGGTTGGGCGCACCCTCAGGAAACTTGACACAAACATCACCCGGCCCTGAACAGCAAGCCCCGAAATGGAACCGCCAAGGAAAAAGGAAAAGAGGTCACTCCAGGAACAGCTAGAGAAGAGGTGTCCAGACAGAAATGTCTGAGAGTGGGCTCAGCTGGGGAGATCTCGAAAGAACTGCCAACAACCAAGTGAGGTGGAGGACATTTGTCAATGGACTATGCTCCCTAGAGGAGCAAAGGGCTGAAGAAGAAGAAGAAGAAGAATCCTTGTACAGTGGCCCATCATGAATAGCAATTTCCTACACGTTTACCGGCAAGTTGTTTTATGAAAATAACCATGAGCAATTGGAATGCTGTGGGCAGTGGTAGAGTTGCTGCCGTACACCGCCAGAGGCCCAGGTTCGATACTGACTACGGGTGCTTGTCTGGACGGAGTTAGTACGTTCTACCCATGACCTGCGTGGGTTTTCTCCTGGATCTCTGATTTCCTCCCAGGTTTGTAGGTTGATTGGCTTGGTATAAATGTGGATTGTCCATGGTGTGTGTAGGATAGTGTTCGTTAGTGTGCGGGGATCACTGGTCGGCGCGGACTTGGTGGGCCGAAGGGCCTGTTTCCATGCTGTATCTCTGAACTAAGCTAACTGTGTTTGAAGGCTTCTCGATAATGTCAGGGGTGCTGTTAAAATGGAGTGTGGAAGGCAAGCTTTCAAAACCTGGCAGCGGAATAACACTGTGTACCGTCCCACCATCTGTCCCACAGACGTGAAACGTTTGGTGATTTTTGGCTGAAAGATTAATGATGGGCAGGACACCAGAGAATCTCCATTTCTTTGTTTAATTATTTTATGTCCTTCAGAACCAGCGTACATGGTCATCTGAAAGACATACCTGAGACAGTACAACCCTCCTCGAGTACAGTTCAGTTTTATTTGTCATGTGTAGGTTAACACAGTCAAAGAGTCAAAGTCAAAAGAGTTTATTGTCATGTGTCCCTGACAGGACAATGAAAATCTTTCTTTGCATAGCACAACAGAACATAGAAGGCATTGACTACAATTCTATACATAAATACACACATGAATTAATAAATTAATAAAGTGCAAATAACAGATGGGGGGATATTAATGTTCGGAGTTCTGAGCCACGTTTAATAGCCTGATGGCTGTGGGGAAGTAGCTATTCCTAAACCGGGTTGTTGCAGTCTTCAGGCTCCTGTACCTCCTACCCGAAGGTAGCAGGGAGATGAGTGTGTGGCCAGGGTGGTGTGGGTCCTTGATGATGCTGCCAGCCTTTTTGAGGCAGCGACTGTGATAAATCCCCTCGATGGAAGGAAGGTCAGAGCCGATGATGGACTGGGCAGTGTTTACTACTTTTTGTAGTCTTTTCCTCTCCAGGGCGCTCAAGTTGCCGAACCAAGCCACGATGCAACCAGTCAGCAAGCTCTCTACTGTACACCTGTAGAAGTTAGAGAGAGTCCTCCTTGACAGACCAACTCTCCGTAATCTTCTCAGGAAGTAGAGGCGCTGATGAGCTTTCTTAATAATTGCATCTGTGTTCTCGGACCAGGAAAGATCTTCACAGATGTGCACGCCCAGGAATTTGAAGCTCTTGACCCTTTCAACCAGAGTCAACGGTACAATGAAATTTGTTTGACAAGACAACGGACAACTGTTCACCACACAGAGCCAGATGCTCCATTACCTGCTTAAACTTTGAAGCCTACATTACTAATCTAAGATCGACCAAGCAAACGATGGTAGGTGTATGGAACAAGCTGCCAGAGGAGGTAGTTGAGGCTGGGACTATCCCAACGTTTAAGAAACCGTCAGACAGGTACAAGGATAGGACAGGTTTGGAGGGATATGGACCAAACGCATCTAGGCAGGTGGGATTAGTGTAGCTGGGCCATGTTGGCTGGTGTGGGCGAGTTGGGCCGAAGGGCCTATTCCCACACTGTATCACTCTATGATACTGAGGAGATTTGCTAGAGATGCACATTGTTACAGATCAATTGTTGAAGGTCTCTAATGTCAAATAGCCCTTCCATTCCCTCATTCTCTGTCCCTCCCCCACCTTAGTTATCTTGCTAGTTTCACTGTTTGCGTCCCTTCCTTATCGCACCTTCCACAACCAACAATTGACCATTGTGGGCTCCACCTTTGTTGAGTCATCGGTGCCGTTTGTGATTTGTTCTGTACCTTTTCATACCTCTAGTTTCCCTCTCCCCCTCACAGTCTGAGGAAGGATCTCGACACGAAACTTCACCTATTCCTTTTCTCCAGAGATGCTGCCTGACGTGCTGAGTTACTCTTACACTCTGAGTCTTTTTTGCGGACCAACATCAGCAGTTCCTTGTGACAGTGTTTACCCATTAGGTGCTGGAACAGGAAGCATGAGAGAAGATAAGACACAAAATGCCGGAGTAACTCAGCGAGATAGACAGCATCTCTGGAGCGAAGGAATGGGTGACATTTCGGGTCGAGACCCTTCTTCAGCCTGAAGCAGGGTCTCGCCCCAAAACATCACCCATTCCTTCTCTCCACAGATGCTGCCTGTCCCGCTGAGTTACCCCAGCATTTTGTGCCAACCGTCCCTTATCTATAGGGAAGAGCCTATTATTTACCATAACCATGCAAATCACCGCCAGATGTTATCTACTGGGCAAATGGCCATAACGATTCACCATTAGCATAGTAGTCAATCACAAACTCCCACTGGCAGCTTATTAACCGAGTCAATTATTTTGGGCAGTTCATCAACATGTGCTTTTCCTCTACTTACCCATTTATAAAGCTTTGCTGATTTCAGACAAGCAGGGTCATTATGCAGTTTGCAATGAGCGGATCGCATCTCGTTAATGAGCAATTACTTTTGTAATACGATACAGGAGGTGATTGCTAAATGTTAGGAGACACAATGGTTGACTGGAGACATTGTCCTTTTCGTTAAATACGAAGGCTAGTTTGCATCATAATTTTACAGGAAATCGCATTAACTGCAACGGTTTTTCGCAATAAATGGTAGCAAATGAGCATTGTTGTTTAAGGAAGGTTGCCGCGAGGTTGGTTGGTTTTGATACACGTTCAACGTGCAACAATGACTGTGTTTCGTGGAGCAAGGAACTGCAGGTGCTGGTTTACAGCGAAGATAGACACAAAATCCAAATGGAGTCAAGTTGGGAAAATGGTAAGTACAACGGGATCTGGGGGTCCTTGTACATCAGTCTATGAAAGTAAGCGTGCAGGTACAGCAGGCAGTGAAGAAAGCGAATGGCATGTTGGCCTTTATAACACGAGGAATTGAATATAGGAGCAAATAGGTCCTTCTGCAGTTGTACAGAGCCCTAGTGAGACCACACCTGGAGTATTGTGTGCAGTTTTGGTCCCCTAATTTGAGGAAGGACATTCTTGCTATTGAGGGAGTGCAGCGTAGGTTTACAAGGTTAATTCCCGGGATGGCGGGACTGTGATATGCTGAAAGAATGGAGCAGCTGGGCTTGTACACTCTGGAGTTTAGAACGATGAGAGGGGATCTCATTGAAACATGAGATTGTTAAGGGCTTGGACACACTTGGAGACAGGAAACATGTTCCCGATGTTGGGGGAGTCCAGAACCAGGGGCCAATAGTTTGAGAATAAGGAGTAGGCGATTTAGAACGGAGACGAGGAAACACTTTTTCTCACAGAGAGTGGTGAGCGGTGTGGAATTCTCTGCCTCAGAGGGCGATGGTGGCAGGTTGTCTGGATGCTTTCAAGAGAGAGCTAGATAGGGCTCTTAAAAATAGCGGATTCAGGGGATATGGGGAGAAGGCAGGAACGGGGTACTGATTGGGGATGATCAGCCATAATCACATTGAATGGCGGTGCTGGCTCGAAGGGCCAAATGGCCTACTCCTGCACCTATTGTCTATTGTCTATTGTCTAAAATGCCGGAGTAATTCAGCGGGACAGGCGGCATCACTGGACAGAAGGAATGGAGGTTGGAGGAGGTGCGAGTGAAACTCTGCCTCATCTGAAAAGACTGCCGGGGTCCTTGGACGAAACCAAGGGATTGTGACACCTGTCCCCACACCTCCTCTCTCGTCTAGGTACAAGGATCCTGGCGTTTTTTTCAGGTGAGACAGAGGTTCACCGGCACCTCCTCCAACCTCATTTACTGTACCCGCTGTTCCAGGTGTGGAGGGGGGGGGGGGGGGGGGGAGACAGGTGCGGCCAGGACAACGGCCTTAGAGGCCAAGTTGAGACTACGCTCGTGAGAACTTTGAGGGCGCAAGAAACACAAGGTCATAAGCGATAGGAGTAGAATTAGGCCATTCGGTCCATCAAGTCTACTCCGCCATCAATCATGGCTGATCTATCGCTCCTAACCCCGTTCTCCTGCCTTCTCCCCATAACCTCTCACACCCGTACTTAACCAAGAATCTATCTATCTCTGCCTTCAAAATATCCACTGGCACGTGGCAACTCTTTGTGTACTGTGTCGGAGAAGTCTACTATTGCACCACAAATCGTTGCCCTTTTATACTTATCTATGGTCGTGCTTACCTAATACTGCGGTTTTGCTGGATTGTCTACCAAACGAAGAATCTCATTGCACCTAGGTACATGTAACAATGAAGTATCATCATCATCACAACCCGCTCTGAGAGGACGAGCTGCTTAAGAAGCTAGTCCTCCACTTGAAGGACTTAAATAACAGCATTGTCTATTGAGGCAAACAGTTATGGGCGTGTCCCACTTAGGCAATTTTTTGGGTGACTGCCGCAAACATTTTCGACATGGTGGCAAATTTCCGGCTGCAGTGCCGACTATTTTTGCTGTCGTAGGTGCTGTCTGTCGTAGGTTGTCGCCAGGCGTCAAAGGTGAATTCCATTAAAACTAGTCCCTGGCAGTCGCCTAAAGAGTCGCCTCAGTGGGACAGGCTCATTAATGCTTACCCTTATTGAAGTGGCACCAGATATTTGTCAATATATTGCTGCCTATTTCATCCGATTGTCATTCAAAACCACGCTGGTTGCTATTGAGGGAGTGGGGCGTAGGTTAACGAGGTTATTTCCCGGGATGGCAGGACTATCATATTTTGAAAGAATGGAGCGACTGGGCTTGTACACACTATATAACCATATAACAATATAACCATTTAACAATTACAGCACGGAAACAGGCCTTTTCGGCCCTTCCAGTCCGTGCCGACCATTTATTTTCCCCTAGTCCCATCTACCTGCACTCAGACCGGAGTTTGTACGTTTTCCCCGAGATCTGTGTGGGTTTTCTCCGGGCGCTCCGGTTTCCTCCCACACTCCAAAGACGTGCGGGTGTGTAGGCTAATTGCCTTCTGAAAATTGTCCCTCGTGTGTAGGATAGAACTAGTGCAAGGATGATCGATGGTCGGCGTGGACTCAGTGGGCCGAAGAACCTGTTTCCACGATGTATCCCTAAAAATATAACAATTACAGCACGGAAACAGGCCTCTCGACCCTTCCAGTCCGTGCCGACCATTTATTTTCCCCTAGTCCCATCTACCTGCACTCAGACCATACCCCTCCATTCCCTTCCCGTCCATATACCTATCCAGTTTACTTTTAAATGTTAAAATCGATCCTGCCTCCACCACTTCTGCAGGAAGATCATTCCACACAGCCACCACTCTCTGAGTAAAGAAGTTCCCCCTCATGTTACCCCTAAACATCTGTCCATTAATTCTCATGTCATGCCCTCTTGTTTGAATTTTTCCTACCCTCAATGGGAAAAGCTTATCCACGTCAACTCTGTCTATCCCTTTCATCATTTTAAAGACCTCAATCAAGTCCCCCCTTAACCTTCTGCGCTCCAAAGAATAAAGACCTAACTTGTTCAACCTTTCTCTGTAACTTAGTAGCTGGAACCCAGGCAACATTCTAGTAAATCTGTTAAAGAAGAAACTGCAGATGCTGGAGAATCGAGGGTTTGAACCCAGTCTGAAGAAGGGTCTCGACCCGAAACGTCGCCTATCTCCTTCGCTCCTTAGATGCTGCTGCACCCGCTGAGTTTCTCCAGCTTTTTGTGTAACCTTCTAGTAAATCTCCTCTGTACTCTCTCTATTTTGTTGACATCCTTCCTATAATTAGGCGAACACAATTGTACACCATACTCCAGAATTGGTCTCACCAATGCCTTGTACAATTTTAACATTACTTCCCTACTCCTATATTCAATGCTCTGATTTATAAAGGCCAGCACACCAAAAGCTTTCTTTACCACCCTATCTACATGCCATTCCACCTTCAGGGAACTATGCACAGTTATTCCTAGATCCCTCTGTTCCACAGCATTCCTCAATTCCCTACCATTTACCATGGACGTCCTATTTTGATTTGTCCTGCCAAGATGTAGCACCTCACACTTATCAGCATTAAAGTGGAACTTAGAAGGATGAGAGGAGATGTTATTGAAACGTATATGATTATTAAGGGATTGGACATGTTAGAGGCAGGAAACATGTTCCCGATGTTGGGGGAGTCCAGAACCAGGGGCCACAATTTAAGAATAAGGGGTAGGCCATTTAGAACGGAAATGAGGAAAAACTTTTTTACCCAGAGAGTTGTGAATCTGTGGAATTCTCTGCCTCAGAAGGCAGTAGAGGCCAATTCTCTGGATGCTTTCAAGAGAGAATTAGATAGAGCTCTAAAAGATAACAGAGACAAGGGATATGAGGAGAAGGCAGGAACGGGGTACTGATTGTGGATGATCGGCCATGATCACAATGAATGGCGGAAAGGCCTATCCTGCACCAATAGTCTATTGTCTATAAGGCAGCAGTGGGACATGCACGTGAAGTTAGCTTTCAACATCAAGAGACATAAGGCATTGTAGATGCTGGTATCTTGCTTAATGCGGTGTCGATGATGGCGCTGACCAACAGATGAGGATAGACCATATGGAAGTGAGGACACTGCTGCTGGGGAAAGGAACACAGGAGGACCTGGCGTGTGGGGGACTGCCTTCGGGGGGGAGGGGGGGGGGGGGGTGGGGGACCAAAAGAGGACCCAGCATGGGGAGGGGCAGGGAGGGAGGGAGGGGGGGGGGGAAGGAATAACAAGGGGGACCTAACGCGGATATCTTGTAACTTTGTAAGTACCCTTTATGTAGCGACTATTTGTATACATTGTGTATGCAAGCAAAGAATTTCACTGGCTTTTCACATGTGACAATAAAGTATTCATTCATTCATTCATGGGATCTCGCGTAAGATTTCCAGTAATAGGGGAGTCTAGGCGCAGAGAGCACAGCCTCAGAACAACAGGACATACCTTTAATGGAGTTGAGGAGGAATTTGTTTAGCCAGAGGATGGTGAATCTGTGGTATGCATTGCCACAGATGGCTGTGGCGGCCAAGACATTCGGTATTTTAAAGCGAAGATTGACAGGTTCTTGATTAGTAAGGGTGTCAAAGGATATGGGGAGAAGGCAGGAAAATGGGGTTTTGAGGGGAAAATAGATCATCGAATGATGGAGAAGACTCGAAGGGCTGAATGGCCTAATTCTGATCCTGTGTAGTTTAGTTTAAAGATACAGCACAGAAACAGGCCCTTCCGCCACACTAAGTCCACGCTAACCAGCGATCCCTGCACTTTAACAATATCCTACACACGCTAGGGACTATTTACAATTATACCAAGCCAATTAACCTACAAACCTGTACGTCTTTGGAGTGTGGGAGTAAAAGGAGATCCCGGGGAAAATCCACACAGGTCACGGGGAGAACGTACAAGCTCCATACAGACGGCACCCGTAATCAGTATCAAACTCGGGTCTCTGGCGCTGTAAGGCAGCAACTCTACCGCTGTGTCTCCGTGCCACTCCAAAGCCCTATGTCTTATGGTCTTATAGACCACAAAGCGCTGCAGTAACTCAGTGGGTCAAGCAGCATCTTTGGTGGACATGGATTAGTGACCATTTCCGCAGTATCAGTACATTGGCACCATTTTAAGTCTCTGTGAATTGTCACCTTGTCGTGGTGGAGAAGCTTGAGTGGTCCTGAGATCCTGAGAGCGATGCTGTCTGGAGCTACGCTCCTGGTAGGGCCACCCATGGTGGTAAGGTCGAGGGGGGAGGTCTCTGACAAAGAGCGATCCCAACCAAGACTTCAACGGTGGAACAGGCGGAGGACGATGGCTGACCTTAGTGGAGCGTCACAACGGCTGGGAAGGCGGATGAAGGCTGCAGTAGAAAAGGGTCTCCGGTCGTCTTGGACTCCATGCCACTGGATCCTGACCCAGATCTGTCAAGGACCATGGGGTGGCTGTCTGTGCACCAGTCTCCCCACGTTAAACAAAGTCACGCACAGGCGTCCTCCATGAGAGGACAGTCATACTCGTTTCGAGTGACCGCCCATGATTTGACGGAATTGACCAATTTGACAACTGTTGTCTTGAAAGGAAAAGTCTATGTTTGTGTGTGACATTAACCTTTGTGTGTAACGGTTTTCATTATTGATATATTTGTTGATATATTTAGACTTTGGAGATGCAGCATGGAAACAGGACCTTCGAGCCGCCGAATCGGCACCGACGGCCAATCACCCTGTACACTAGCATTATCCTACACACTAGAGAAAATTTACATTTAACCAAAAATAATTAACCTACAAACCAGTACGACTTTGGAGTGTGGGAGGAAACCGGAGCACCCGGTGAAAACCCACGTGGTCACAGGCCAAAAGTTGCAAACTCCATACAGACACCACCCCCTAGTCAGGATCGAACCCGGGTCTCTGGCGCAGGAAGACAGCAGCAACTCTACCACTGTGCCACTGGGCTGTCACTGTTTATTGTATGGAGTTCAATTGCTCAGTGATTCTCCTTACTTCTAGCTGGTGTACCTGGAGCACACATGCTGACTAGTGTGGGATCATTAAGTAGATAATTTGTATTAAGTAGGACAGCATTTATTTAATCAGTGATTTCTTTCAATTCCTTTGCAGGCTATTAATCAAAGATTTCTCCTGCTAATCAAGGTCCAAGATCATCGACTTTCTCCAGTAATCTTTGATTTGCTGCTCTCTGACGAGCAGTTAAAGTCGACACATGACAGGATGTACAGGACTACAGACGCTACTGAGGAGATAATGAGGAATTTGAATGTCAGGAGAATTTCAGTAATGAGGAAAGGCTGTGTTTGTCTTCTTTAGAAATGGGAAACTGAATGAAGTTTTAAATGAGTCATGCAGTGTGGAAACAGGCCCTTCGGCCCAACTTGCCCACAGTGACCAACATATCTCATCTACACCAGTCCCACCTTCCTGCGTTTGGCCCATATCCCGCTAAACCGGTCCTATCCATGCGCCTGTCTAAATGTTTCTCAGATGTTGCGACAGCCCCTGCGATGTTTTGATTAATAAGGGATTAAATTAATCAGAACGGACATGAAGAACCTATATCTGTTAATGCTGAGGCAAATAGTCAGGTGTTGTGACTTTGCAGTTATTGATAGAAGGATTATAGGGAAGATTCCTAAAAGGTGTAGGAATGACGGTCTGAAGAAGTATGTCGACCCGAAACGTCACATATTCCTTTTCTCCAGAAGTATGAAGGAGGGTCTCAACCCGAAACGTCACCTATTCCTTTTCTCCAAAGATGCTGCCTGACCTAACGAGTTACTCCAGCATTTTGTCTCTATCTTCACTCAGAGGGTGATGACCTCTGGCATTCACTGGTGTAAAGAGAAACTCTCAACACACTTGCAACTATATTGTTACAGACTAAAAGCTAGAAATGGGATTAAGAGGATAACCTTTTTTTGTGTCATAGGTTTTTACAATTTATATTAATCTTGGGAGATAATAGTTATCAGGATAACCACACCACTATTTGATGCATTATTTGACGTGCCGCATATTAGTTTCAATGGGAGATAAGAAACAGTACACGTTGGGAGGTCATGTTGCGGTTGTATAAGACGTCGGTGAGGCCGCATTTAGAGTATTGTGTTCAGTTGTGGGCTCCATGCTGTAGGAAAGATGTTGTTAAGGTGGAAAGGGTACAGAGAAGATTTACGAGGATGTTGCCAGGACTTGAGGGTCTGAGGTACAGGGAGAGGTTGAGTAGGTTGGGACTCTATTCACTGGAGTGCAGGAGGATGAGGGGTGATCTTATAGAGGTGTATAAAATCATGAGAGGAATAGCTTGCGTAGACGCACCGAGTTTCTTGCCCAGAGTAGGTGAATCGAGGACCAGAGGACAGGGGTTTAAGTTGAAGGGGAAAAGATTTAATAGGAATCTGATGGGTTCCAACTGTCCCAACTTATAGGGCTGTACTGTGGTGCCAGAGTTCAATCCTGACTCGGGTTCAATCCTGACTCTGGGCATTGTCTGTGTGGAGATTGCACGCTCTCCCATACGAGTTTTGCCCGGGTGATCCGGTTTCCTCTCATGCTCCAAAGATGTACAGGTTTGTAGGTTAATTGGCCTTCTGTAAGTTGTCCCCAATGTGTAGGGTAGATCCAGCGTTGGGCAGTGTGGACTCAGTTGCCGCAGGGCCTGTTTCCATGCTGTATCTCTAAACTTCACCAACACCCACTATATCCTCATCCTGCCTTCTCTAACAAGTCGACAGGATCTTTTAAATCAAAATATCATTTAGTTGGAATATCTATGACTGCTCCAGGGAGGTTCTGGCCAGTAAAATGTTGCACACCTGTGCAAATGGACTTTGTTTTGAGCTAGAACCTCACAGGCAAACAGGAGATAATTCACCTTCTTGCTCTTGTCTGAAGGCTGTGTCTGACCCAGTTGCTGTTGGACTGCTGAAGGATAACACAGACTCTCATTCTTCAACAATTCAGCTCGGTAGTTCTGAATTCTTTGGATGACGCAAGGACCAAAATGATCTCAAAATGGCACCCACAGTGGCATAAATCGCACCAGATGTCACATTGCTGAGGAATTTCGCCCACATTTACCTAACGTCTACAAGAGTTGTATGCTGCACGGTGGCGCAGCGGTAAAGTTGCTGCCTTCCAGCGACAGAGACCCGGGTTCAATCCTGACTACGGGTGCTGTCTGTATGGAGTTTGTATGTTCACCCCATGACCTGCGTGGGTTTACTCCTAGATCTCCGGTTTCCTCCCGCACTCCAAAGACGTACAGATTTGTAGCTTAATTGGCTCGGTATAAATGTAAAATTGTCCCTAGCGTGTGTAGGACAGTGTTAACGTGCGGGTATCACCGGTTGGCGCGGACTTGGTGGGCTGAAGGGCCTGTTTTCCCCGCAGTATTTCTAAACTAAATCAGATTAATCTGAAAGAATTATACGTTATGCGCAGTGCATGGATCATGATGTCATTTGGTATACATTGCTAATCACGACTGCTGTTTTCTTGTTCATAAGTTAGTAGGACCAGAATTAGGCCATTCGGCCCATCGGTTCAACCGTTCAGGGCAAGACAAATCCTGAAAATTTCCAGTCAGAGATGCCATGCTAGAAAGATTCTTATTCAAAATCGAAGCCATGGTGAATACGTATATACTCCCACACGGAATGCTGGCAGGCATTTGTCCTGTGACACATGAAGTTTATTCACTTGAATTCAGAACCTGGCAGCCTGTCAAAATGAGTCCAGGCCTAAATAAAGATACAAGCGACAAAGGTTCCTTCCTTGATGGGGCGGTTCATGTCAGGTAACAAGCGGCCAAGATTAACGCAGAACCAAGTTTTGTTCTGGGAGGTAATTGCTGAGGAAACACAGATGCTAGTTTAGTTTTAGAGATACAGCATGGAAACAGGTCCCTCGGCCTGCCGAGTCCGCGCTGACAGGCTATCCTCGCACACAAACACTATCCTACCCACACTAGGGACAATTTACAATTATACCGAGCCAATTAACCTACAAAGCTGCACCGTCTTTGGAGTGTGGGAGGAAACTGGAGATCCCGGAGAAAACCTACACAGGTCACGGGGAGAACGTACCAACTCCGCACCTACAGCACCCGTGGTTGGGATCGAACCCGGGTCTCTGGCGCCGGAAGGCAGCAGCTCTCCCACTGCACCACTGCGCCGCCCCAATGCGCTAGTTAAATATGGGCCAAGTTCCTCACCAATGTGGCATCTGGTGCAATTTATGCCACAGTGGGTGCCATTTTGAAATCATTTTGATACTTGCGCCATCCAAAAATTTCTGAACTACAGATCTGAATTTTTGAAGTTGTGAGTATATACCATCCTTCAGCAATCCAACAGCAAATGGATCAGACGCAGATTTCTTGAACAAGAGCAAGAAGATGAAGGTGAACTAAGCAAAGATGGCGCCCAGCACAGGCGACCATTTGCGTGCTGGCCACAGAAGCAATCACGTGTTACAATCGCTCCCCACACTTAATCATGTATTCCTACAGCAACATTTATTCCCTTATCGTGTACCCATACACAGTAAATGATTTGATTGTAATCATGTAGTCTTTCTGCTGACTGGTTAGCACGCAACAAAAAGCTTTTCACTGTACCTTGGTACATGTGACACCAAACTAAAGTCAACTAAACTAATTCGCTTCTGTTTGCCTGTGAGGTTCTGACAGAAACCAAAGTCCATTTGCACAGCTGTGCAACACTCTATCTGGCCAGAAATTCCCTGGAGCAGTCATAGATATTCCCACTCAACGATATTTTGATTTAAAAGATCCAGGACTTGTTAAATAAGGCTGGATGAGGATGTAGTGGGGTTGGTGTGAGGTTTTAAAGACACAGGATGGAAACAGGCTCTTCAGCCCACCGGGTCCGCGCCGACCAACAATCACCCTTACCGTAGCTCTTTCAAGAACATTCAATGTTTCGGGTCAGTCTGAAGAAAATCCCGACCCGAAACATTACCTCTCCACATCCTCCAGAGTGCTGCCTGATCCGCTGAGTCATTCCAGCACAAGTGCATAAAGGGGCTGTCCCACTTGGGCGACCTAATTGGCAAGTTTAGAAGAGTTTGATAAAATGACACGTTGAAGATCTCCTTCGACTATGTTGAAGACCAGCTTCGACTAGCTACGACTAGCTACGACTAACTTCGGGAAAATTGGACACCGAATAGTGGAGAGTGAAGACGACCTCCTTCGATCTCCTTCGACTTCCCTTTGACAATGATGAAGGCTATCTACGACTGCCTTCGACTACCCTCGATTACCTATGACTAACATGCCGACCTACTACGACCTACTACGACTAAACCTACGAGTAAATAAAGTATCGATTTTTTCCATGGCGACTTTTTTTTACTCGCGGGCATTTTTTAACATATTGAAAAAAACGGCGCGACCTAGCTGAGGTCTCGAGCTCGCGGAGACCACTCTCCAGCATGAAGGAGAGTTACAAAGACCTCCTACGACCTCGTGTCGACCATGCTGCGAGTATGAGTCGAGGCCAAACTCACCAGAACTCGTGGATTAGGTCGCCCAAGTGGGACTGGCCCTTAACTGAATCATCCTACCAAAATCAGACAGCAGTGCCTCATTGTTGCCCCTCGGACTATCCTTGATCGGATTTTACCTTGCATTAAATGTTATTCTCTTATCATGTATCTATACACTGTAAATGGGTCGATTGTAATCATGTATTGTCTTTCCGCTGACTGGATAGTACGCAACAAAAACGTTTCACTGTACCTCAGTACACGCGACAATAAGCGAAACTGAAATTAATAATTGGAGCAGAATTAGCCCCTTCAGCCCATCAAATCTATTCCGCATTTGAATCACGGCTGATATATCTTTCCCTCTCAACCCCATTTTCCTGCCTTCTCCCCATTACCTTTGACAGCCTTATTAATCAAGAACCAGCCAATTTACGCTTTAAAAATACTCAATGACCTGGCTCCCACAAGGATTCTGGCAATTGAAGAAATCCTCCTCCTCTCTTCATGTCGTCTATCCATGCTATTAAGATGCTTTAATGAAAAATAATGAATTTATTCGTCTGTGCCAATTAATTCCACAGATTTACCACCCTCAGACGTAAGCAATTCCTCCTCATCACCATTTTATAGGTACGTCCTTTTACTCTGAGGCTGTCCTAGACTCTCCCACTGAGTTCTGAAGCTCAGTGCTTCTATTATTACTTGTGCAACACTGAATCAGCTTTCAATAGAAATCAGGGGCACGATGGCTGCCTCGCCAACGGTCTGTCTTTGTCTTTTTCATTCTTGTGTTTTTAGTTTGTATCTTTAGTTTTTGTATTTGTATGGGGGGGTGGGACATTTTTAATCTGTTTCCTCGACCGAGATGCAACTTTTTCCATGTTGCATCTCTGTCCGCACTGTGGCCTAACATCGTGGAGTTGCAGCCTCTTGTCTGAGACTTCTAGAGCTCCAAAACCGCGGGGCCTGCGGACTTTAACATCTCGGAGCGAGCGATCCGATTAAGGATAAGGGGGAAATCCTTTAGGACCGAGATGAGAAGGACTTTTTTCACACAGAGAGTGGTGGGTCTCTGGAACTCTCTGCCACAGAGGGTAGTTGAGGCCAGTTCATTGGCTATATTTAAGAGGGATTGAGTTGGATGATCAGCCATGATCATATTAAATGGCGGTGCAGGCTCGAAGGGCCGAATGGCCTATTCCTGCACCTAATTTCTATGTTTCTATGTTTCTATGATGGGGAACTTCTTTACTCAGAGAGTGGTAGCGGTGTGGAATGAGCTTCCAGTGGAAGTGGTGGCGGCAGGTTCGTTGGTATCATTTAAAAATAAATTGGATAGGCATATGGATGAGAAGGGTATGGAGGGTTATGGTATGAGTGCAGGCAGGTGGGACTAAGGGAAAAAAGTTGTTCGGCACGGACTTGAAGGGCCGAGATGGCCTGTTTCCGTGCTGTAATTGTTATATGGTTATATGGTTATATGGTCTATGTCTATCCCTTCGCCAGGGGTCGGCCTTTTGTGCTCCAACCTGTGGGAGCTGCGGACTTTAACATCGTGGAGCTCGCGGTCCCTGTTGAGGGACCGATTTCGGGAACTCCAAGCCGAAAGAGTTTCGACCGCCCCGTTGCGGGAGCTTAGACCGCCCTGACGCGGGAGCTCAATCGCCGGCTGCGGGTGGTTCAACTCCCCCGACCGCCAGCGGAAAAGAGGAAATAAGATAAGATTATTCCATCGCAGTGAGGAATGTGGAGGAGCCGCAGTGATGGATGTTTAGGTCAATTTTTTATATAGTTGTGTGTCTTGTTGTTTTTTTGGTATGACCGGGTGGCAAACCAAATTCCTCGTATGTTGCAAAACATGCTTGTCTGATAAATTACGATTATGATTATAATTATGAATAGCAAGAGGTACGGTACACAGTAATGGCACTTAAAAAAGATCATCAACTGCTTAGCAGTTAGTTGCTAATTGACTTCTATTCACTGATGTTGGCACTGCAGAAACATATCATGCTTGAAGCGCCCTTCAGCCCATCGAGACCTTCCCGACCAACGCTCACTCATTCTATCCTACACACGAGGGACAATTTACAGAAGCCAAGTAACCTACAAACCTGCATGCCTTGGGAACGTGGAAGGAAACGGGAGCACACAGGGAAAACCCAGGCGGTCACTGGGAGCGTGTGCAAACTCCGTACAGATAGCACCTGTACCCAGGATCGATCCTGGGTCTCTGGCGCTGTGAGGCAGCAAATCTACTGTGCCGCTTAGTTGAGTTTAGTTTAGAGATACAGCGTGAAAACAGGCCATTTGGCCCATCGGGGAAAGCAGTGGAACTTCTACACAGTAGGCATACCAGGCCATCTGAAGGAGGGTCCTGACCTGAAACGTCACCTATCCATGTTCTCCAGAGATGCTGCCTGACCCACTGAGTTACTCCAGCACTCCAGAGTGTCAGAGGTTATGGGGAGAAGGCAGGAGAATGGGGTTAGGAGGGAGAGGTAGATCAGCCATGATTGAATGGTGGTGTAGACCTGATGGGTCGAATGGCCAAATTCTGCTCCTCTCACATGAGTTTAAGGATAAGGGGGAAGTCTTGTAGGACCGAGATGAGAAAAACATTTTTCACACAGAGAGTGGTGAATCTCTGGAATTCTCTGCCACAGAAGGTAGTTGAGGCCAGTTCATTGGCTATATTTAAGAGTAAGTTAGATGTGGCCCTTGTGGCTAAGGGGATCAGGGGGTATGGAGCGAAGGCAGGTACGGGATACTGAGTTGGAGGATCAGCCATGATCATATTGAATGGCGGTGCAGGCTCGAAGGGCCGAATGGCCAACTCCTGCACCTAATTTCTATGTTTCTATGATCTTATGATCTTATGATCACTTTGTGTCTTGTTTTGTAAAACAACATCTACAGTTCCATGTATCCACAAGTTCTCCTCTTCTCTCTGGCAGTCTCTAGACGGGTCCCGATCCGAATCATCATCTATCCATGTTCTCCAGAGATTCTGCCTGACCAGTTGAGTCATTTATATTATTATAGCATTATGAATACAAATTGTGCCCCATAATTTCAGTTCATAATCCTTTTGTCAATGTCAATAGTGTCAATAATGACTTTGCAATCCCCTTTATAAAACGCTCCATTAATTCCTTCAGTACTTTGCTTATTTTATTTTTAAACCCCTCTAGTTTTGCACTTAGAAACATAGAAACATAGAAAAATAGGTGCAGGAGTAGGCCATTCTGCCCTTCGAGCCTGCACTGCCATTCAATGTGATCATGGCTGATCATCCAACTCAGTATCCCGTACCTGCCATCTCTCCATACCCCCTGATCCCTTTAGCCACAAGTGCCACATCTAACGCCCTCTTAAATATAGCCAATGAACTGGCCTCAACTACCTTCTGTGGCAGAGAATTCCAGAGACTCACCACTCTCTGTGTAAAGAATGTTTTCCTCATCTCGGTCCTAAAGGAATTCCCCCTTATCTTTAGACTGTGACCGCTTGTTCTGGACTCCCCCAACATCGGGAACAATCTTCCAGCATCTAGCTTGTCCAACCCCTTAAGAATTCTGTAAGTTTCTATAAGATCCCCCCTCAATCTTCTAAATTCCAGCGAGTACAAGCCGAATCTATCCAGTCTTTCCTCATATGAAAGTCCTGACATTCCAGGAATCAGTCTGGTGAATCTTCTCTGTACCCCCTCTATGGCAAGAATGTCTTTCCTCAGATTTGGAGACCAAAACTGTACGCAATACTCCAGGTGTGGCCTCACCTAAAACCCTGTACAACTGCAGTAGAACCTCCCTGCTCCTATACTCAAATCCTTTCGCTATGAATGCTAACATACCATTTGCAACTTGTTTATCTTGCCTTTATTCTCGACTGCCAACCGATCATATCTCATATTCCCTCCCTTGCCACTTCCCTTGCCCCTGAGGATGTTCAACGTTGTTCATGTACCTGCACTTTTCTAGTTCTTATAAAACGTTCTGTTAAACCAGTTTCTCCACCCATGAGCATGGTCAGCTCGAAGACAGACACCAAATGCTGGAGTAACTCAGCGGGTCAGGCAGCATCTCTGGGGAAATGGAATGGACGGTGTTTTTGGGCCGTGACGCTTTTTCGGACTGACTGAACGAGCTCCATCCGAGACCACAAGTAATCGTGGGGAATTGTGGACGCAGCCCAGACTGTCACACAAACCGACCTCCTTTCCATTGACTCCATCTACACCTCACGCTGCATCATCAAGGATGAGTCGCACCCTGGCCACTCTCCCATCGGGCAAAAGTTATAGAAGTGTGAAAATGCACACCTCCAATTCAGGGGAGTGTCTACCCAGCTGTAATCAGGCAACTGAACCATCCTACCAACAACTAGAGAGCAGTCCTGAACTACCATCTACCTCATTGGAGACCTCTGGACTATCATTGATCAGACTTCACTAGCTTTGTTTTGGACTAAGCGTTATTCACGTTATTCCCTTTGTTATGTATCTGCATACTGTGGATGACTAGATTGTAATCATGCAATCGCCGCTGACTGGATTCCGCTGACTGGATTGTTCTGGGGATCCGCGGGAGTGTCCCGGGTAGCCGCGCGGGCCCGATCCACCCGCCAAACAACCCTGGCAACCAGGGCGACGATCGATGACCGGGGTCGATGGCACTCGCCCCACAAGCCTCCCAGGGGACTGCGGAGAAGCTGGGCGGCGAGGCCTGCCCTGGTCGAAGGAGCCTCAGCGGCGGCGGTGCCGGGAGCCTCTTCAGCTGCAACGGGAGCCTCGGCGGTGGTGGGGCGGTGCCGGGAGCCTCGTCAGCTGCAACGGGGGCCTCGGCGGCAGTGGGGCAGTGCCGGGAGCCTCGTCAGCTGCAACGGGGGCCTCGACGGCGGTGGGGTGGTGCCGGGAGCCTCGGCGGCAGCAGGAACGTTGGCTGCAGCGGGAATCTCTGTGGCGGTGAAACGTACGGGGGTGGGGAAGACAATGGAGAAACCGTTGTGGGGGCGCTGCCGTGATAAACAATGGAGGATCCGGTATTAGGGGACATCAATGAAGAACAAATGGGGATCCGGTGTGGGGGGGGGGGGGGGGGGCAATGTTTTAGAATCCTCTTCCCAGGGGATAAGCCTGTGTTCATTTGTTTGTATTGTGTTCGTTACGGTTCATTACGGTTTAGGCGCTTTGTACACGGCAGCCAGCCAACAGTCGCTTGTCCTTTTAATGTCAAGTTTTCGTGCACCTTGTGCTTTGTGACTGTTGGCAGACCAATTTCTCTCCGGGGATGAATAAAGTTTTATCATATCGTATCATATTGCATCGTCGGATAGCACGCAACAAAAGCTTTTCTCTGCACCTCGGTGCACGTGACAATGAACAAAACAAAACTAAATTAAGCTAAATATCCACCATCCATTTTGTTTTGCTCTGAAATTAGACTAAAATCCGGCATATTTTAATCAATGGGACTGAAAGGATTAATGGACAAGAAGCTAAAATTTTGGAAAGGTAAATTTTGCACGGGAATATTTTGTTCAGTTCAGTTTAGAAATACAGTTCGGAAACAGGCCCTCGGCCCACCGAGTCCCCGAATACCCGCCGACCAGCAATTGCCGCACACTAACCCTATCCTACACACACGAGGGACTATTTACATTTTTTAAATATAGCAAGCCAATTAACCTACAAACCTGTACATCTTTGGCGTGTGGAAGGAAGCAGAAGATTCCGGTGACAGCCCACGCAGGTCACGGGGAGAATGTACAAACTCCGTACAGACAGCACCCGTCGTCGGGATCGAACCCGGGTCTCTGGTGCTGCAAGCGTGGCAAAGCAGTAACTCTACCACTGCGCCACTGTGCCTGCCAATAAATCTGACAACAGCTGTCTTTAAAGCATGTGTTACTCGGACAGAATAGACAAGAGATTTCAAGGTCTGGACCTAATTCCGAACAACATTCCGCTTTTGGGATCAACAAGCTATCTGAATTCCAAGCACATAGCAAAGCTTTCTAAGAGGCAAATTAAAGCAGCCATTCAACTTTTAAATTATAATCAAAAGTAATTTAATGGATGTCTCCTGCTACTTACCATTTGCTATGGTCTGAGCAGCGAATTCAGATGTGAGGGAAATCAATGCATGAAAGATGAATGAAGTAGATGCTCGATTTTAACTCGGCGCCCATTAAAAACATCCATTATCATCAGGAGCCGATGTGAAGTTGGGCTCATTTTCTTTTGAGAAATAATGTGGTTAATTTGAAATTAGTTTTGTTCATTGTCACGTGTACCGAGGTACAGTGAAAAGCTTTTGTTGTATGCGAACCGGTCACGGAAAGACAACACATGATTCTTCTTCTTCTTAGGCCCCCTTTGGGGGGTGCTATTCCCTATATGGAGGACGCCTGTGCGTGGCTTTGTATAACGTGACGAGACTGGTGCACAGACAGCCACCCCCCACGGTCCTTGACAGATCTGAGTCCAAGACGACCGGAGACCCTTTTCTGCTGCCGACTTCATCCGCGTTCCCAGCCGCTCCACTAAGGTCAGCCATCGTCCTCCGCCTGTTCCACCGTTGAGGTCTTGGTTGGATCGCTCTTTGTCAGGGAGCTCCCCCTCGACCTTGTCGCCATGGGTGGCCCTACCAGGAGCACCGCTCCAGACGGCATCGCTCTCAGGATCTCAGGTCCACACAAGCTTCTCCACCACGACAAGGTGACAATCCATGGAGAACACATGATTACAATCGAGATATTTACAGTGCATACACGATAAGGGAATAACATTAAGCTAAAGTTAAATTAAGGTAATGGGTAAGCTTATCAAAGTTATGGATTTTCTAGACCACTGTCTTTTTCCAGCTTCTACAAGTTTTTTCCCCTTTTATTTTACTGGGCGGCACGGTGGCGCAGCAGTAGAGTTCCTGCCTTAAGGGCCTGTCCCACCAGCATGCAACTCCATGCGATGAATGCGAGCTAACGTGGTCGCTTGAGCCGTCCGGCGTCGCGGGGCCGGTCCCACTTCGATCGCCGGAGCCGTGCGGAATTGTGCGGAGTTCGTCCCGACATCGCGCGGGGCTCCGAAAAACTGACTATGTTCAAAACTTCCGCGCGGCAACGGCTTGTCGGCTCGCAGTCGCCTCGACGCATTACACACCGCCTCGACATCGTGCCTCCATGACCTCTAGGTGATCTGTAGGTGCCTCCGTGACCTCCGTGACCTCTACGTGTGTGGCTCCGTGGCCCTCTGTGTGTGTGTCTCTGTGCCCCTCTCTGCCCTGGTGAACTTACCTTAAGACTTTGCTCCAAGTTCGCCTCACTTTGCGCCGCGTGACGCCACTCACCCGACCTCCGCGCGGCCCTCACTGCCAGTTTGGTCGCGCTTGCCGCATGCAGGCGCATGCTGGTGGGAACGGCCCTGTACAGGGGATCACCCGACCTCCGCGCGGCCCCCGCTTCTAGTTTGATCGCGCTCATCGCATGCAGTCGGATGCTGGTAGGACAGGCCCTTTACAGTGCCAGAAGCCCAGGTTCGATCCTGACCATGGATGCTTGTCTGTACGGAATTTGTACGTTCTCCCCGTGTCCTGCGTAGGTTTTCTCCGGGTGCCCCCGGTTTCCTCCCACACTCCAAAGACGTGCAGGTTTGTAGGTTAATTGGCTTCGGTGAATTGTAAATTCTCCCCAGTGTGTGTAGGATAGTGTTAGTGTGCGGGGATCGAAGGGCCTGTTTCTGCGCTGTATCTCCAAACGAAAGAACTAAACTAGATTCACTTCTCTGTCGTATATCTGCATTGCCACGCTGTGAATATTCACGGGAGGTAGATCACTGTTGCTATTCCACGAACCTTTGCGGTGCCCTGAAGCTCACAAATGACACCTTGATTATTTCAGCTGTGACTTGAATACAGATGGAGTCACAGGCTAACGTGCGCACACTACCTCTCCCTGAATGCAATGTAACAAAGCTGGGCTATCACCTTTATTCAAGACGCATGCGGTGCAAAGCTTTGGGACTATTTATCGTCTGCACGCCCCTTTTTGCTGCTCATTCTTCTTGTCAGGGTCATCGTCCATCTGGGCAGAATCCATCCAGCGTGCAGCTTCAATGCAAAATCCCGCATTGTTGTTTCATGAGTATTAATCCTTTAACATGAAGCTCATTTGTATTCACTGAGCACCTGCCAGCCAGCTTAAGAGCTGCTCAGTTCCACTTCTGACAGGTAAAGAATGCACGGATGAGAACCTTCTGCAGCCACATTAGGAGTTTCTCCTACTGGCAATTTCACATGTTATATGAGTAGTATTAGGCCCATTCGGCCCATCGATTCCACTCCGTCATTCAATCATGGCTGATCTCTGCTCCCTGGTCCTCAGGAGGCACAACCTGGACTCCAACCTGCTGCTGACCTTCTACCGCTCGTCCATTGAGAGCCTGTTGACATACTGCATTACAGCATGGTACGGCAGCTGCACCATGGCAGACAGGGAGAGGCTTCAGAGGGTAGTTAGGGCAGCACGGAAGATCATCGGCTGCCCTCTCCCCTCTCTGATGGACATTTACACCTCCCGCTGCCTCAGCAGGGCGAAGAACATCATCAAGGACAGCTCCCATCCTGCATTTGGCCTGTTCGACCTGCTGCCCTCAGGGAGGCGCTATAGGTGCATCAGCACAAGGACAAATAGACTCAAGAACAGTTTCTTTCCAAAATCCATTATCTCCCTGAACTCACACATGCACTGACTTCACAGCCTATCCCCCGGTCTTTCATCTATCCACCTACTGTAATTTGTACTGTAACTGTAATTTCCAATATGTGCAATAACCCATACTGGATATAGGAATCCTATTTATTCATTCTATTTATCCATTGTCTTTTTATAGTTATGTATATAGCGCCGCAGAAACTATGCACCTTATTCCCCCCCCCCCCCCCCTTTTTGTTTTGCACTGAGTAGGAGCAGCTTTTAATCTCATTGTACATGTGTATAGTGACAACAAAAGGCATTCTGATTCTGATCACATTTTCCTGCCTTCTCACCAGATTTAGCTCTTAGGGCTAAAGGAATCAAGGGGATATGGGGAAAAAGCAGGAACGGGATGCTGATTTTAGATGATCATCCATGATCACATTGAATGGCGGTGCTGGCTCGAAGGGCCGAATGGCCTACTCCTGCACCTTCTTTGTTTCTACCGGAGATAGACAGAAAATGCTGGAATAACTCAGCGGGTCAGGCAGCTTCTCTGGAGGAAAGGAACAGGTGGCATTTCAGGTCAGAACCCTTCTTCAGACTGGCCCTTTAGCCCATTGAGTCTACGCCAACCGTCCTGTTCTCTGTAGATCTATGTTAGCCACACTTCCCCACTTTAACCAGTCTGAAGAAGGGGTTCCAACCTGAAACATCATCTGCTCTTTTTTTCTTCAGAGATGCTGCCTGACTCGCTGAGTTACAACCCCAACCCCCCGTCCATGATGCTGGCTGTCTGAAAGACTAAGTTCCTCCAGCACTTGTTAAAGAAGGAACTGCAGATGCTGGAGAATCGAGGGTTACACAAAAAGCTGGAGAAACTCAGCGGGTGCAGCAGCATCTAAGGAGCGAAGGAGATAGGCGACGTTTCTTCAGAAGGGTCTCGACCCGAAACGTCGCCTATCTCCTTCGCTCCTTAGATGCTGCTGCACCCGCTGAGTTTCTCCAGCTTTTTGTGTACCCCTTCCTCCAGCACTTTGTGCTTTACTCAAGATTCGAGCACCTGCAGTCTCTTGTATCTCCGTAAACACAAATGTGTTTAACAACTCGTGTTTCTTGATGCACGTGGAGATGACACAGCTTCATAAATGGAATACAATCCCCACCTTCACCCTTAATATAGGGTTCAGCCACAAACAGTTATCATCAGAATGAAAACCTAGATCAAGGGCTCAATTATACTACCAATTATTTCAGTTCTGTTTAGTTTAGTTTAGAGTGAGGTTGGAAACAAGGCCCTTCAGCCCAGCAAGTCCACGCCGTTCATCGATCACCCGTTCGTACCAGTTCTATGTTATCCCACATTCTCATCCATTCCCTACGCACGTGGGGCAATTTACAGAGGCCAATTAATCTACAGACCCTTTATTTTTTTGTGCAATTTAGGGTGGCACGGTGTTGCAGCTGGTAAAACTGCTGCCTTACAACAGCAAAGACCCAGGTTCGATCCTGCCCTCAGGTGCTGTCTATGTGGAATCTGCACGTCCTTCCTGTGAGGGTGTGGGTTTCCTCCGGCTACTCCGGTTTCCTCCACCGTCCAAAGACGTGCGGGTTTGTAGCTTAACTGGCCTCTGTAAACTGGCCAGAGTGTGTCAGGAGTGGGAAAACATAGGACCGGTGTGGACGGGTGAACAGTGGACTCAATGGGCTGAAGGGCCTGTTTCCATGCGCTACCTTCCAATTCAATTCAATTGCTGGGGATTTCGCTGTAGATGAAGTTTGTGAAGGTATCTCAGTTAAAAAAAGGTGTACCAATAGACAATAGGTGCAGGATATGGCCATATGACCCTTCAAGCCAGCACCACCATTCAATGTGGAGTTCCGCTTGGGGAGTCTGCATCCTCTGGGCTTAAACATTGAATTTTCTCAATTCTGTTAACCCTTGCTGCCTCCTCCCCTTCCCACCTCTCCCTCAGCCCTCGGGCCCTGGCATTCCCTCTCTCTCTATCTCTCCCCCACCCAAGTCGCACTAGCTTCTCATTTTCACACTACAAACAGCTTACAATGGCCTGTTTCCTTTATCATCGATACTTTTTTGCATATCTTTCATTCATTGTTCTTTATCTCTCCACATCACCGTCTATATCTCTCGTTTCCCTGATCCCTAACCAGTCTGAAGAAGGGTCTTGACCCGAAACGTCGCCTATCTCCTTTGCTCCTTAGATGCTGCTGCACCCGCTGAGTTTCTCCAGCCTTTTGTGTACCCGCCATTCAATGTGGTCATGGCTGGTCATCCACAATCAGTACCCTGTTCCTACCTTCTCCCCATATCTCCTGCCTCTGCTATCTTCAAGAGCCCTATCTAGCGCTCTCTTGAAAGCATCCAGAGAACCTGCCTCCACTGCCCTCTGACGCAGAGAATTCCACAGACTCACAACTCTCTGTGTGAAGTGTTTCCTCATCTCCGTTCTAAATGGCTTACCTCTTATTCTTAAACTGTGGTCCCTGGTTCTGGACTTCCCCAACATCGGGAACATCTCCTGCCTCTAGCGTGATCTTATATGTTTCAATAAGATCACCTCTCATCCTCCTAAATTCCAGAGTGTGCAAGCCCAGCTGCTCCATTCTGTCATCATATGGCAGTCCCGCCATCCCGGGAATTAACCAGGTGAATCTACGCTGCACTCCCTCAATAGCAAGAATGTCCTTCCTCAAAACTGCACAGAATACTCCAGGTGTGGTCTCACTAGGGCCCTGTACAACTGCAGAAGGACTGCAGGGAGCTGCAGGGACCAAGAGGCTGAGGGAGCTGATATCTTGGTTTTGCACGCACCTGGGGTGTATATTCATACCTGCTTTGCAAGTCGGTGAGGTTGATCTCTCCAATGTAATGGGTGGCTGAGGAGAGAATGACGACTCGACTATTGTGATCTCTGCTCCCTGACCTCCTCAGTGAGTCCAGGAGAAGATGGGTCAGCAGGAAGTGTCCTAAATAGTTGACAGCAAAGTGCTCTTCAAACCCGTCCTCTGTGTATCTCTGGGGAATCAGCATCACTGCCGCTGTGGTTGAAAATGGAAGAGAGTTAAGTTCTGGCACATTTAACGCACAACAGAGAAACATAGAAAATAGGTGCAAGGGATAGCCATTCGACCCTTCGAGCCAGCACCACCATTTGAAATGATCATGGCTGATCACCCAGAATCAGTACCCTGTTCCTGCTTTCTCCCCATATCCCTTGATTCCGTTAGCCCGAAGAGCTATATCGGACTCTCTCTTGAAACTCTTCTCTGCCTCAGAGGGCGGTGGAGGCAGGTTATCTGGGTGTGTTCAAGAGAGAGCTAGATAGGGCTCTTAAACATAGCTGAGTCAGGGGATATGGGGAGAAGGCAAGAATGGGGTATTGATTGGGGATGATCAGCCATGATCACATTGAATGGCAGTGCTGGCTCGAAGGGCCGAATGGCCTACTCCTGCACCTATTCTCTATTGTCTATTGAATACATCAATACACCAGATATTCAGTCTGAAGAAGGGTTTCGACCCAAAACGTCACCTATACCTTATCTCCAGAGATGCTGCCTGACCAGATGAGTTACTCCAACTTTTTGTGTCTATCTTCGGTTTAAACTAGCATCTGCAGTTCCTTCCTACACATTTTTTCGAGATTTTATTTATTGTTTACTGTTCATGTGTACCGAGGTACAGTGAAAAACTTTTTTTGTTGAGTGCTAGCCAGTCAGTGGTAAGACTATACATGATTACAATCAAGCCGTCCACAGTCTAGAGATACAGGATATAGGGAATAACTTTTAGAGCAGTAAAGAGGATGAGGGGATATCTTATAGAGGTGTACAGAATCATGAGAGGAATAGATCAAGTAAACACACAGAGGCCTTTCCCCAGTGTGGAGGAATCAAGAACCAGAGGAGATAGGTTTAAGGTGAGGAGGTCAGATTAAATGGGAATCTGAGGGGTAGCTTTTCTATGCAAAGGGTGATGGGTAAATGGGACAAGCTGCCGGAAGAGTCAGTTGAGGCAGGGCCTATCGCAACATTAAAGAAACATTTAGACAAGTACATGGATAGGGTAGGTTTAGAGGGATATCAGCCAAAAGCAGGTAGGTGGGACTAGTGTAGATGGGGCATGTTGGTCGGCACGGGAAAGTTGGGCCGAAAGGCCTGTTTCCACACTGTATGACTCCAAGATTCTAAGTCCGATTAAAGGTAGTCCGAGATTCTCCAGTGAGGTAGATGGTACATCAGGACCCCTCTCTAGTTGGTGTTAGGATTGTTTAAGTTGCCCTTCGAACAACTGGGAATAAACTGTCCCTGAATCTGGAGGTGTGCGTTTTCAAATTCTTGCCTGATGGGAGAGTGGGGAAGAGGGAGTGACCGGGGTGAGGATGGTCCTTAATTAAGCCGGTGGCCTTGCCGAGGGAGCATGAAGTGTACAGACAACATCCCTGGAGGAAAAGGATAGGTGACGTTTCGTTCGGCCATTCTGAAGAAGGGTCCTGACCTGAAACATCACCCATCTTTTTTCTTCAACCTATACTGATACATATAATTGATCTCGAGTGCTGATAGTCAGATTTGGAGAGATAGAAAGCGGGAGTGTGAGTATTCTGGAAATAGACACACAATGCTGGAGTAACTCAGCGGGGCAGGCAGCATCTCTGGAGAGAAGGAATGGGCGACGTTTCGGGTCGAGACCCTTCTTCACTCATTCCTTCTTTCCAGCGATGCTGCCTGACCCAGCGTTTCTGTCTATCTTCAGTATGAACCACTTTGTGTCTATCTACGGTAGAAGCCAGCATCCGCATTTCCTTCCTGCACCTTAGGTGAACATTCTGAAGCTGTGGTTTAAAAAAACCCGGTGCCAGCAGCTGTATGACATTTTATTCAACATTTTTCCCATTGACGAGATATTTTCAGAGGATTGTGAAAGAGCTGAGGATCACGCACAACCTTCAGATTTGCCCGACAGTAGCAAACAATGCAGGCACAAGTGAAGCGGTCGGTTTATCATTTGTACATTGGTAGACAAGTTCTGAGTCACACAGGCATCTCATGAAATTTAATGCAATCCAGAGCTCTGGAGTAATGCAAGTTGCTATTACATTGCGTCTGTGATTTCATAAGTTCTTAAGTGATAGGAGCAGAATTAGGCCAATCGACCCACCGAGTCTACTCCGCCATTTGAGGAAGGACATTCTTGCTAATGAGGGAGTGCAGCGTAGGTTTACAAGGTTAATGGCGGGACTGTCATATGCTGAGAGAATGGAGCGGCTGGGCTTGTACACTCTGGAGTTTAGAAGGATGGGAGGGGATCTCATTGAAATGTATAAGATTGTTAAGGGCTTGGACACGCTAGAGGCAGGAAACATGTTCCCGATGTTGGGGGAGTCCAGAACCAGGGGCCACAGTTTAAGAATAAGGAGTAAGCCATTTAGAACGGAGACGAGGAAACACTTTTTCCCACAGAGAGTGGTGAGTCTGTGGAATTCTCTGCGTCAGAGGGCGGTGGAGGCAGGTTCTCTGGATGCTTTCAAGAGAGAGCTAGATAGGGCTCTTAAAAATAGCGGAGTCAGGGGATATGGGGAGAAGGCAGGAACGGGTACTGATTGGGGATGATCAGCCATGATCACAATGAATGGCCTACTCCTGCACCTATTGTCTATTGTCCATTCAATCATGGCTTATTCTTCTACATGCGTATGGCGTGCACAGCCTAAAGTTGTAGGACACCTTGTTCTTATTTGATTGTGCATGCCAGGTTGATTGCATTCGTTGAAACAGTGTGGACCACGTGAAGGTTGCAATCTCCCACCCCAATCATGGCTGATCTATCTTTCCCTCTCAACCCCATTCTCCTGCCTTCTCCCCATAACCCCTGACACCCGTACTAATCAAATGTATTTTTAATTAACTTACTGTATCTTCAAAAAACTTGGGTCACATCCTAAAACTAATAGAAATCATTTACATTATACATTATGCACTTCAGATCAATGGATATTTTTAAGGCAGAGAGGAATAGATTCTTGAGTTGGAAGGAAATGCAGATGCTGGTTTAAACCGAAGATAGACACAAAAAGCTGGAGTAACTCAGCGGGACTGGCAGCTTCTCTGGAGAGATGGATAGAGGACCCATTTCGGGTCGAGACCCTTCCTCATTTTTGGTGTCAGGGGTTATGGGGAGAAGGCACGGGAATGGGGTTAGGAGGGAGAGAGAGAGCAGCCATGATTAAATGGTGTAGACTTGATGGGCCAAATGGCCAAATTCTGCTCCTATCACTAATTACCTTATGACCCTATGATCATGTTTTCCAATACATTATTTTATTTCATCATAGCCATAAAGGAATGTTAGAACATAGAACATAAGAATGTACACCACAGGAGCAGGCCCTTCGGCCCCCAATGTCCATGCTGGACGGGATGTCAGGATAAACGTATCTTATCTGCCTGCCTATAATCCATATCCCTCCATATCCATGCGCCTGTCTAAAAACCTGTCTTAAACACCACTGTTGTATCTGCCTCCACCACCATCCCTGGCAGTACGTTCTAGGCAACCACCACCCTCTGACTGAAGAAGTGTCACGACGGAAAAAAAAGTTGCCCATCTTTGTTCTCCATTGATGCTGCCTGGCCCGCTGAGTTACCTCGGCACCTAGTTTAGAGATACAGCGCGGAAACAGGCCCTTCGGCCCACCGGGTCCGCGCCGACCTACGATCCCCGCATATTAACACTATCCCACACCCACCAGGGATAGTTTTTACATACACCAAGCCAATCAACCTGCAAACTTGTACGTCTTTGGAGTGTGGGAGGAAACCGAAGATCTCGGGGAAAACCTCGAGAAGATCTCGGGGAAAACCCACGCAGGTCACGGGGAGAACGTGCAAACTCCGTACAGACAGTCAGGATCGAACCCGGGTCCCCAGCTGCATTCGCTGTAAGGCTGCAGCTCTCTACCACTGCACCACCATGACCACCCTGTTCATCTTGGGAGGACAAAGTTGACTTTGTATGACAAGAGTGTTTAATTATCATACGCAACGGGAATGAAACAATAATTTATTATTTGAGGCAGCTTTACAAGCACATTAACACAAAGGCACGAGTGAATGGTAGGGCTCTGGGAAGTGTTGTAGAGCAGTGGGATTCGAGCTTGCCCTTGGAAGAGTACAGTCTGAAGAAGGGTCCTGACCTGAAACGTCACCCATCCATGTTCTCCAGAGATGCGTAGGAAGGAACTGCAGCTGCTAGTTTACACCGAAGTAGACACAAAACGCTGGAGTAACTCAGCAGGTCAGGCGGCATCCCTGGAGAAAAGGAATGGGTGATGTTTCGGATCGAACCTTTCATCAGACTGAGAGTCTCCAGTCTCCACAGATGCTGCCTGACCCGCTGAGTTACTCCGGCACTCTGTGTCTTTCAATTTCAGAGTACCTTTTGTTTTGCTCTGGGTTATGCCAAATCTCCCTAATGTTATCCTACAGAAAACCATAATAATAGTTCACACTCGTCTCGTCCACAGCTCGGTAGAAAGCTGTATTGCTTTTGTGGAGTGTTCACGCAAGCGCATGTAAACTCATACCCCCAATTTAGATATTTTTTGGGGTGGGAGATTGGAACCTTCAAGTGGTTCGACGAATGCAATCAACCTGGCTTGCACAATCAAACAAGATCAAATAGAACAAGTTGTCCTGCAACTTTAGGCTGTGCACGCCATACGCAAGGAGAAAATGAAGATATCTCTGCAATGAAGAAACGTTTCTTAATATCCACCCTAACTATGCCCACCATCACTTTGCATATCTTCATCGATTCCCCCTGTACTACATTATTCCAAGAGAAACAAGCACAGATTGTCCAGTCTCTCCTCATAATCAATATTCTCATAATCCAGGTTTGGGAGGGTTATGGACCAAGCGCAGGCAAGTGGGACATTGTTGGCCGGTGTGGGCGGGTTGGGCCGAAGGGCCTGTTTCCACACTGTATTTCTCTATGACTCAGTCTCGAATTCGTTATTCCATACTTATGACACCAAACCATTACAATTCCCAACATCTTTAGCTTATTGTCACGCGTACCGAGGTACAGTGAAAAGCTTTTGTTGCGTGGTGACCAGCCGTCCACAGTGTTCAGATACATGATAATGGGAACAACATGAACAACGTTATGTGCAAGATAAAGCCCATTAAAGTCCAATCAGAGATAGTCCAAGGGTTTCTGCTGTGGTATATACCCGCTCGGGACTGCTCTCGAGTTATTCGTTCAGTTGCCTGACAACAGCTGGGAAGAAACTGCCCTGTAACCTGGAGGTGTACATTTTCACACCTCGAAAAAACCTTCTGCCTGGTGGGTTGGGGAAGAGAGGGAGTGGCCAGGATCATGCTGCTGGCCTTGCTGAGGCAGAGTGAGGTGTAAATGGAGTCAGTGGAAGGGAGTGCAATCCGCAATGCTCTGCAATTTCTTTCGTCTCGGATGGAGCTGTTCCCGATCCAAGCTGTGATGCATCCCGATAAAATGCTTTCTACGGCGCACTTGTAGAAGCTGGTGGGAGTTGGTCGGGACATGCCGAACTTCCTCCGCCTTGTAAAGGAGTAGAGGCGATGGCGTGCTTTCTTGGCCGTTACAACCAACATGGGTGGTCCAGGAGAAGTTGTCGGTGATGTTGACCGCTGGGAATTTGAGGTTTTGAACCATCCCCACTTTGGCTCCGTCAATACAAACGGGGGGGTGGGGGGGGGGGGGGGGTGGGGGGGTATGTGTACCACTTTGCTTCCTGACGTCGGTCACTATCTCATTTATCTTGCCTACATTGAGAGAAAGGTTGTTGTCTCGATCTCAGGTCACGAGGTTCTCGATCTCCGTCCTGTACTCCGTCTCATCGTTAGTCAACATTTAGCAGCCTCGTCATCCGTTTTACTTTTACCTTCAAGATCCGTTTTACTTTACCTTTTCCCCTTCGCTTCCTCCATTCTATGAGGAAGGTGAACGAGCACCATTTTACCTGATGGCCTCGGGCCATTAAGGTCCGATCTATACAAATCCCATTCCCCAGCAATCAACCCGCTATGCCGTGATGATTCAAGTGCTGATCTAAATGCTTAAACGTTCTGAGTGTCTCTGCCTTCAAACATGCCCCCAGGCAGTGCTTCCCAGATTCCAACCACTCTCTGGGTGATAAAATCCTTCTTCAAATCTCCTCTAAATTTCCGGCTCCTTTAATTCAATGCTCTCTGGACGCTCTGGAGGCACCTCTCTTAAATGTAAATGCTCCTCACGACCAGAGATAAGGCAGAGATAGATGGATTCTTGATTAGTACGGGTGTCAGGGGTTATGGGGAGAAAGCAGGAGAATGGGGTTAGGAGGGAGAGATAGATCAGCCACGATTGAATGGCAGAGTAGACTTGATGGGCCAAATGGCCTAATTCTACTCCTATCACTTATGAAAGTATGACCTTATGACCTTATCCGTGCCTCCCACAATTTTGTGGAGCACATCCCTCCCCATTTGAACCCAAGTTGAAAACCCAAGTATTCCCTCTTATTTTGCAAAGATAGACACAAAGTGCTGGAGTGACTCAGTGGGTCAGGCAGCATCTATGGAGTTAAAGAAACAAAGTCCGAAGAAGGGCAGTCATGGTGGCGCAGCGGTAGAGTTGCTGCCTTACAGTGATTGCAGCGCCAGGGACCCAGGTTCAATCCCGACTGCGGCTGCCGTCTGTACGGAGCTTGTACGTTCTCCCCATGACCAGCGTGGGTTTTCTCCGAGATCTTCGGTTTCCTCCCACACTCCAAAGACGTCCAGGTTTGTAGGTTAATTGGCTTGGTAAATGTAAAAATTGTCCCTGGGTACACAAAATGCTGGAGAAACTCAACGGTGCAGCAGCATCTATGGAGCGAAGGAGATAGGCAACGTTTCGGGCCGAAACCCTTCTTCAGATTTCAGTGTGACGAAACATTGCCTATCTCCTTCGCTCCTCCACCCGCTGAGTGTCTCCAGCATTTTGTGTGCCCTCGATTTTCCAGCATCTGCCGTTCATTGTTTAAAAATTGTCCCTAGTGGGTGTCGGATAGTGTTATTGTGCGGGGATCGCTGGTCGGCGCGGACCCGGTGGGCTGAAGGGCCTGTTTCCATGCTGTATCTCCAAACTAACCTAAACTAAACTAAAACGGGCTTGACCCGAAACGTCACCCATTTCTTATATCCAGAGAAGCTGCCTGTCCCGCTGAGTTACTCCAGCATTTTGTGTCTATCGTAAGAACAGGTATCGTTTTGGATCGTAACCCTTCAGCGGACTGACTGAAGTGCGAAAGTGGGAATGAAACACTCTCGACTCTTGAACGAGGGTGAACGCAAAATCGATGGTCAGTGTCTCAATAACTCAATGGGCTGAAGGGCCAGTCTGAAGAAGGGTTCGAATGCGAAATCTCACCCGTTCTTTATCTGGAGAGATGCTGCCAGACCCGCTGAGTTACTCCAGAATTCCGTGTCTATCTTCGGTATAAACCAGCATCTGCAATTCCTTTCTACACACCCTTTTAGTTTCCTTTCTACTGACTGTGATCCACTGGAAACATGCTCTCTGATAACTGAAAACAAGATGGCACGGAAGCTAGGCGTCTCATGAAGTGAATCTGCTTACATACGTTATAATCGGTTCACTCTCTTAAATGTCAACAGCAGTATTTCTTACACCAACTATGGAACACTCTATCATGTACCGGTCGACAGCAGACAGCATTGATTGTAATCAGGAATCACGTACAGGGTCATCACCGATTATCCGGCAACTGGTGGTCAGGCACCTCCTTTAATATGGAAAACATTACGAGAGAACACCTCAAATCCCCCCTGGAAATCCCCTATTCTTTATCTGCAGAGATGCTGCCTGACCTGCTGAGTTCCTGCTATTGAGGGAGTTCACAAGGTTAATTCCCGAGATGGAGGGACTATCATATGCTAAGAGAATGAAGCGGCTGGGCTTGTACACTCTGGAGTTTAGAAGGATGAGAGGGAATCTTATTGAAACATATTAGATTATTAAGGGTTTGGACACGCTAGAGGCAGGAAACATGTTCCCGATGTTGGGGGAGTCCAGAACCAGGGGCCGCACAGTTTAAGAATAAGGGGTAAGCCATTTAGAACACAGATGATGAAATACTTTTTCAAACAGAGAGTTGTGAGTGTGTATTCTCTGCCTCAGAGGGCGGTGGAGGCCGGTTCTCTGGATGCTTTCAAGAGAGAGTTAGAGTTCTTAAAGATAGTGGAGTCAAGGGTTATGGGGAGAAGGCAGGAACGGGGTACTGATTGTGGATGATCAGCCATGATCACATTGAATGGCGGTACTGGCTCAAAGGGCCAAATGGCCTACTCCTGCACCTATTGTCTATTGTCTTTTACAATTCCGCTATGTGCTTGTACATTGCCCTTGCCTCTTCATCCCAACAACCATCCCTGTACTAAATATGTGGAGAAAATGCTGGGGTAATATTTAAATAACCAAATCTGAACTGCAGATTTATATGAGTGAGTGCATGTGGCAAGATTACATTTGAGTATATGTTTTAAAGTCAACCATTAAGGACAGCACAGCGTTGCAGTTGGTAGAGCTGCTGCCTCATGGCGCCGGAGGACGGGTTTGAACCTGACCTCAGGCGCTATCTGTGTGGAGTTTGCCCGTTCTCCCATGACCGCATGGGTTTTCTCAGGGTGCTCCGGTTTCCTCCCACATCCCAAAGACGTGCAAGTCTGTAGGTTAATTAACCCTCTTTGTAAAATTCCTCCTGGTGTGTCTGTCGGGAGTGGATGCGAAAGTGGGATAACATAGAACTAGTATGAACGGGAGATCGATGGTCGGCATGGACTTGATGGGCCGAAGGGCCTGTTTCCATGGTGTATCTCTGAAAATAATACTAAATACAGCTTGCTGAGTTTGTGATAGTATTGGGTACCTATAGTTCCACTAGCTTAGTTTTAGTTCAGTTCAGTTTAGGTTAAAGATACAGCATAAAAACAGGCCCTTCAGCCCATCAAGTTCACGCCAACCATCGATCATCTATGCACACTCGTTCCATGCTATTCCACCTTCTCATCCACTCCCTACACACTAGAGCAATTCTACACAGGCTAATTAACCTATAAAGTCGCACATCTTTGTGATGTGGGAGGAAATTGGAGCAGCCAGAGGAAACCCACCTCAAAGTTCACACAGAACCCGGGTCTCTGGCGCTGTAAGCCAGCAGCTCCACCAGCTACTGGTAGTTCTTCTGCTGCCATTAATTTATCAGTCAGTGCTTTTGCTTCCCATTAAGGGGAAGCGGAAAGAACTCATTCATGATCCAATCTCCCATCTGGTCGCTATATATTCTGTGATATAAATGACGGTGACATTCTCTCGATAAGAATAACGCATTACTGGAAAGGCTCAGTCAACAGTTGACTACACAGAATGTTACCGAGCATCTTGCATCTTGCATGCTGCCCTGCACTAATGCCAAGGAAGGAAAGGAGTAAAGTCTTACAGACCGACACAAAATGCTGGAGTAAGTCAGCGGGACAGGCAGCATCTCTGGAGAGAAGGAATGGGTGACATTTCGGGTCGAGACCCTTCTTCAGACTGAGAGTCAAGGAAGAGGGACTCACAGAGATAAAATGTAAGGTGTCTTCTTCTTGCGTATGGCGTGCACAACCTAAAGTTGTAGGACAACTTGTTCTATTTGACCTTATTTGATTGTGCACGCCGGGTTGATTGCATTCGTTGCAACAGGGCGGACCACGTGAAGGTTGCAATCTCCCACCCCAATGCAAAGTGTGAAAAGGACACATCAAAGGGGAAGAAGCTTAAGGCAAATGTAGAATAGATGATTGTTAGCTATGGGGAAGGTGACAACAAAGCATAAAATGTACAAATTTAATCAAGGGGTCTTCTAGGATGGGGGAGGGACAGAAAGAGAGGGAAAGCAAGGGTTACTTGAAGTTAGTTCTACCGCTGCACCACCATGTTTCTATGCTCCGTCCCCTTTAAGAAGATGAGGTAGAAATATCGTAGGCAGATTGCGTTCATCGCCAAATACTTGCATCACTTTGACGTAGTTCACATTTTGCCCTGTGCATCACACATATTAAACAATCTGACACAGCGATCATGAAAATTATCTTGGTGTATGGAATGTCAAGATTAAAGTGATATGGGGCATCAATGAGTGAGATTTGGGAGCAGATTAATGCGATTATGGAATTGAAGGCAGATTGCTATAATTTATTACGAATGAGATAATGAGAACAAACTAACTCTGTTTATTAAACAGTACTGCCAATTAATCAGTAATTCTGCTTAATTTCTCGTGGTAAATTAAATAGATGACATTTTCTGCACAGTGTAACACTAACAAGCATTCAATGTCAGGGACTAGCGATGCAACAACCTTGAGCGCAGGTTGAGAAGGGGACTGACAGGCTCCTGTCTCGGTTGCAGGATGAGAGCGTTCATTGAAGCTACTCCACGTGTTGTTCCCCGCAACGAATAAAAAACGTAGTTCAAAGGCAGCCAGGGCTTTGATCAGCTGTGCGGCTGGGGACAGCAGTCCCACGCTGTGCCCAATGACACCATTTAAATGAAACAGCACATCCCTGGACTGAGAAATACCAGGCAACATTTTTAAAATGAAGCAGCGGCATAGAAACATAGAAACAAAGAAAAGAGGTGCAGGAGTAGGCCATTCGGCCCTTCGAGCCAGCACTGCCATTCAATATGATCATGGCTGATCATCCCCAATCAGTACCCCATTCCGGCTTTCTCCCCAAGTTCAAGTTTACGTTCAAGGTTGCATTTATTGTCACATGCACCAATTGGTACAGTGAAACGTGGGTTACCATACGGCCACACAAATTAAAAAAAACACAACACACGATAGAATTTAACATAAAAACAGCAGAATCAGCGCTTTCCACAGTGAGGAATCAGCGTTTTCCACTGCAATAAAGTTCAGCCAACCTTTGATTCCGTTAGCCCTAAGAACTAAATCTAACTCTCTCTTGAAAACATCTAGTGAATTGGCCTCCACTGCCCTATGTGGCAGATAATTGTAAGATTAAATGAGAACTTACCAGTTTGAAGTTTGATCTTTATTTTATGCGGAGTTACGATGAGGGATTACGTGAAGAAGCCCCGCCAGGCGCATGCGCGTCATATTTCAAAGCAGTGGCATGAAAACACAGTAACTATAGTCAAAGTGATATAGTAAGACTCACAAGACTAGAACTACCAGATGATCTTTGTGATTATGAGGGTCGGGAGCGGATGGCACAAAATCCCTCATCCTAACTGCTCATAAAATAAAGATCAAACTTCAAACTGGTAGGTTTTCATTTAATCTTACTATTTTACTTCAAAGTCACGTGAGTACTTGAAGATTTCAAAGCTCTGTGATTTCATGCCGTAGATTCATTCCATACGACACACTGCTTCAGTTGACACAGGAGTGAACAAATAATGTATTGAACATTGTCTCAAATTATTCAATAAACATTTTTTAATAATAAACAAAAACAGTAATAACCCCTCTATCCCCAGGGGGAAATTACAAATTAAATTTAGAAAAGAAATCAAATGGAACCCAAAACAGCATGCCCAAAACCTTGCAGTGTCAGGACAGGTTTGTCATAAAACTTGGAGAAGGTCGCCTCCCTAGACCATCCTGCGGCCCCGAGGATTTAATCCAGAGGCACGTCCCGTGCCTTCGCTGTATATGTTGATGCTGCCCTGGTGGAGTGAGGTTTAAACACATGAGTGTCTACTCCAGCACAATCCAAAACCTGTTTCAACCATCTAGAAATAGTTTGGACTGACACCTTTTTAAGAGGCTTTTTATGGCTGATGAGCATTGCTGTCTCAGAGCCTCTGAGACTCTTAGTTACCTTGATATATTGGCTCAGGTACGTAACCACACATAGCCTTTGGTCAACGGTGTATGCTTTAAAGCTTACTTTGGTTCCGGCCCTACCTGCCCTGCTTTGTTTGATTAAATCAGGTACATAAAACGTCATGTTATCTACAGAAGAATACATGCTATCCAGCCGTAGCTTTTGCAATGTTTGAACCCGTTGGGTTGATACTAGTGCCATGAGCATAACCACTTTAAGTCCTAACTTCTGAAAAGATAGTGACGTGATTGGAGCCCATTGCTGAAGCAGTGTGAGAACTATACTCACATCCCAGATTTCTGTATATTTAGGCTTAGGAGGGTTTTTGTTAAACATACCTCTCATGAATCGGGACATTAGCGGATGAGACCCGATAGATTGATGTTCTGAAAAATGCCCTAAATTGGAGGACAAAGCACTCCGAGCACTATTAATAGCACTATAGCTCATCAAAATGCAATGTAGCAAGGAACTCCAATACATCCAGTATGCTTGCAGTATAAGATATATCTGACTGTAAGCAAAACATCTCCCATTTCTTAATATGAGACACGTATTGTTTTTTAGTGCTATCTCTCCAAGCTGCAGTAATCACATCCATGGTCCTACTCGACAGTCCAAGCCCTTGGAACAGTCTGGTCAGAACCTGCAGATTTACAGATTAATATGATCATGTAACGGATGACTTTCTCCTGTTACCGGATGAACCAACAAATTACTTCACTTGGGGATAGTCATGAATGGCTGAGTCATCATTCTCAAAACCAATGTGAACCATGGCTGTGTAGGCCAGTCAGGAACCACCAAAACGCCTGAGACAGAGTCCTGCTCTATTTTGGTGAGACATTGCCTGATGAGGCAGAATGGGGGAAAAGCGTAAAAGAACGTACATCCCCAATGTAGCGAGAATGCATCCACCGCTACTGCTCCTGGATCTGGTTCCCACGAACCATAATTAGGCAACTGGTGGTTTAGCCTGGATGCAAACAGATCTATGTCTGGCAAACCATAGTGGCTGACAATCATTTTAAAAACATCAGGATTTAGCATCCACTCTATGTTGTCATTAAATTTCCATGACCTGGTGTCCGCCACCACATTATCTCTACCTGGTAGGTAGATAGCTAAGACCCAGATATTTCTGGAAATGTACCAGTCCCAAATGAGGTTAGGCAGATTATCACATGATCTAATTCCTCCCATGTGATTGATATAAGCAACAGCTGTGGTATTGTCAATCTGGAGCTGAACATGTAAATCATTAATTGCTGAACAATATGCTTTTAATCCATAGAATGCACTCAGCAATTCTAAGTAATTTATACCATGCCTTTGCAGGATTAATTCCTCTTGCACGCTCCATCTATCACGCTGTCCGTGGCTCCCCATCCCAAAGCACTGACATCTGTTCGTAAAACCACTGAAGGTTGTTGAGTCAAAATGTTTTTGGTACTTTGTGCGATATTGATTATCCACCATTGCAATTCGGCGATGGCTTTGGCTGGCAACTGCATTGGTCTGTCGAAATTACTTGCATGTTCTTTAAGTGCTTGTTCTCTAGCTCGTTGCAAACTTTGATAATGCAGAGGTCCAAACTGCACTGCAGGGAAAGCCACCACTAATTTACCAGTAACACTGGCTACTTGCCGGATGGAGGGTTGTTGCTCTTCTACAAGACTGCTACAGACCTCCATGATTTCAACAACCTTGGCCGTAGGCAAAGTCACGGACATATCAACTGAATCAATGACAAACCCCAAATAGTTAATTTTTTGTGACGGTACTAGCTTGGATTTTGTTGGATGGATGAGAAAACCTAAGCTCTGAAATAGGTGTTTGGTTGCTGAAACCGACTCCTCAGCTGCTTCTTGAGTGTTGCTTACAATTAAAATATCATCTAAATAAGCTATCACAATGTGCATAGAGCCAGAACTGGTTTCAACAATTTTGTAAACAACCTAGGTCTGCTCCTAGGTTGACCCATTGGGCAATGCTTTAAATTGCCACAGTTGTCCCATCCAACTAAATTTCAAGTATCTACGGTACTGATGATGAATTGGTACTGAATAATATGCATCTTTTAGATCTATGGTTGCCATATAACAGCCTTTTGATAACAGCTGTTTAGCAGTACTGAAAGTATCCATTTTAAAATGCCTATACTGGACATAGGAATTTAACCGGGTTAGGTCCAGAATGACTCGACACCCACCATCTTTTTTCTGCCTGGGGAATATATTGGACACAAATTGTTGAGGATGATATACCGTCTTCTCAATTACCCCTTTTCAGAATAATACCCCAATTTCATCATTCACCTGTACAGTTTCTGGTCCAGAAAAAAAACAATACCCGGCTAGGCATATTTTGTGCAGGTGGATGTATTCCTGACATAAACTCAATTAGAGACCCCGAGACACTCTCCAGTATAAACAAATCGAATGTTATGCAGCACCATTCATCATAAAACAATTGCAACCTACCCCCAACCTGGGTTGTTCCCCAGAGGATTTATCCTGGACTGAATCAGTTATCCGTACCTCCATAGCCGACCTTGAATTTCTCACTCTTCTGGCCATGTTGGGGTTGTAGTTGGGGTACACAGGTGCATATGGACGGCGTACAACTGGCAACCCTCTACTTGGGCCTGCTCCAGCATCTGAAGCCCGTCTGGTTGAAAAAGACCTGCGAGCTGGTATCCTGGCCGAGGGTGTGTAGGTTTTCATGATGCCAATGGTTTTGGCCTCTTCCAATAAGGTCTACAAAGAGCTGCGAAGCGTGGGTTTAATGTCGGTTTGATGGCAATCTTCCGGACACAATTTATCTCGAAATGAGCATTGCACAGCAGAGCCAACATATCCTGCTGTGTTCCCGACATTGGCCCTCCTTGGACCATTTGCCCAAATGCTGTGATCCCCACCAATTTGAGGACTTTCTGGAAACGTAGCTCCTGCCCCCTCATCGATGCGCTCATTTGTGCCTAGATAACCGAGTTCACGGTGGGCACCTTGAGCGACGCACAGTTAACAGGTGTCTGGTAACCCGTGGTCGTCTGTTCCATGATGGAATCCTGGAGCTGGTGAGAGGCCATATAGTTTATATTACAGCCAGATTTTCCTCCATGGCTTCACCAGTCCCCTCCGGAATGGCAAAATTTCTAGCCACATCCGGGACACCTGGAGCATGGCTCATGTGCCTTGGTGTATGCACAAAATCAGTGACACCAACTTCAGGGTCAGACTCCTCCTGCCCTGGCTCTCCCGAGTCTTGCTCCAGGGAGGTCTCGACCAGCCCTAAACAAGTTGCTGGTGAGGGTGATTCCCATTGGAACTCATAGGCGTTCAAGTCCTCCTCATCACATGGGCCTCTGCCAGAGGAAGTTGTTGGGGAATCCTGGGGGTAGGCGACCCCGATTGGAACACTTCATGGTTCATCATTGTTTGAATCATCTGTTCCAGAAGATTAGTCAAGCATGATTTCCCCTTCGTAAATCCATGCTGACTCGGACCGATCCTGTTACAGCTATCCAAATGTTCGGCTATCTCACCTTTTATAATTGACTCCAGCATTTTCCCCACCACCGATGTCAGGTTAACTGGCCTATAATTCCCTGTTTTCTCTCTCCCGCCTTTCTTAAAAAGTGGGATAACATTAGCTACCCTCCAATCCACAGGAACTGATCGTGAGTCTATAGAACATTGGAAAATTATCACCAATGCATCCACAATTTCTAGGGCCACTTCCTTAAGTACCCTGGGATGCAGACCATCAGGCCCTGGGGATTTATCAACCTTCAGTCCCATCAGTCTATCCAACACCATTTCCTGCCTATTTCCTGTGGATTTCCTTCAGTTCCTCCGTCACCCCAGATTCTCTGGCCTCTACTATATCAGGAAGATTGTTTGTGTCCTCCTTAGTGAAAACAGATCCAAAGTACCTGTTCAACTCATCTGCCAATTCCTTGTTCCCCATAATAAATTCACCTTTTTCGGTCTTCAAAGGTCCAACTTTGGTCTTAACTAATTTTTTCCTCTTCACATACCTAAAGAAGTTTTTACTATCCTGCTTTATATTCTTGGCTAGCTTACCTTCGTACCTCATCTTTTCTCCCCGTATTGTCTTTTCGGTTATCTTCTGTTGTTCTTTAAACATTACCCAATCTTCTTGCTTCCCGCTCATCTTTGCTACGTTGTATTTCTTCGCTTTAATTTTTATACTGTCCCTGACATCCCTTGTCAGCCATGGTAGTCCCTTTCTCCCCTTGGAATCTGTCTTCCTCCTAGGAATGAACTGATCCTGCACCTTCTGTATTATTCCTAGCATGAGGGCCACATTATATATTTGGCACATTTTTGTGGGACGTACACACACACACACAATTACACAATCTCACTCACTCACACACACTCACTCACTCATTCACTCACACTCACACACTCACCCACACTCACACATTCACACACACACACTCACGCACACATCCGCCCACACACCCACTTACACACACACATACACACTCACCAACCCACACCCCCACACCCACCCACCCAAACATCCACACCCACCCACTCGCTCACTGGGGCCACTGCCGCTGCTGTTGCCGACCTTCAGTGTCCCCCCGGAGCCATCGCCGGTAACCTTTCAGCAGCTGCACACAAACCCTCAACTTGGCAGCCTACGGCAAACTGGCGTGTAAGTTCCCGCGCTACCACAGAAGCCGCTAAATAGCCCGCCGCATGGAATGTGTTAAGAGCTTGCCGCGGGACGGAAAAAAATCTTGTGGTGGGCCGGATGTGGCCCGTGGGCCATAGTTTGGAGACCCCTGTTGTGCATGATAAGGGAATAACATTTAGTGCAAAATAAAGCCAGCAAAGTCTGATCAAGGACCGTCCGAGGGTCACAAATGAGGTGGATAGTAGTTCAGCACTGCTCTCTGGTTGTCGTAAGATGATTCAGTTGCCTGGATGATTCAACTGGGACAAAACTGTCCCTGAATCTGGAGTTTCTGGAGGTGTGCGTTTTCACACTTCTATTCCCTTTGCCCCATGGAAGATTGCAAATGGCTGATTTAGGTTACCCATTGAGTCCCCCTCAACATTCTGGCTGTCAAAATATGATTGTGTTATAGGCTTTATAGCACAGAAACAGGCCCTTTGGCGCACCTTGTTCACACCGATTGAGTTGGCATATTGGGCTGGTCCCATTAGCCTGCAGTTGGCCTATGGAACACAGAAAACATTAAACATACTGTAGACAAGTACAACACCGGAACGGGCCCTTCGGCCCACAATGTCGGTGCCGAACATGATGCCCAGATAAACTAATCGTCTCTGTCTGCACGTGATCCATATCACTCCATCCCAGTATAGCCTTCAAAACCCAGCCAGTAAATTTCCTGTCAAAATGTCATTTAAGAACAAAGAACATCCATCGTACTTTAAATCTCTGACATTTACAGACAATTCAAACTGTTCAAAAATGATTAAAAATTAGTTATGTTACTAAATCATTAAAACTTGCAAAATCGAAAAGCATTCATCATTTAGGGCGGCACAGTGGCACAGTTGGTTTAGCTGCTGCTTTAAAGCACCAGAGACTCAAGTTCGATTCTGACTACGGGTGCTGTCTGTATGCAGTGTGCACGTTCTCCCCGTGACAGCGTGTGTTTCCTCTGGGTACTCCGGTTTCCACCCACATTCCAAAGACGGGCAGGTTTGTAGGTCAATTGGCTTCTGTAAATTGACCTGAGTGTGCAGGGTAGAATTAGTGTACGGGTGATCGCTGGTCAGCACAGACTCGGTGGGTTGAGCGGCCTGTTTAGATATATACAGCACGGAAACAGGACCTTTGGCACACTAACACTGTCCTACACATACTAGGGACAATTTACACATACACCAAGCCAAATAACCAAACTACCTGCATGTTTACGGAGTGTGGGAGGAAACCGGAGATATCGGAGAAAACCCACGTGGTCACGGGGAGAACATACATATTCGGTACAGACAGCACCTGTCGTCAATATCAAACTCGGGTCTCTGGCAGTTAAGCTCTACCGCTGCACCACCATGCCACACAGTTAAATGGTTACTTGCATTGGCAATATTCACTTTTTTTTCACAGCAACGGATCGGTAAGAATCAAAGTCGGAATTGGAAAGCACAACATCTCTCTCTCCTTGATAAAGTATAACAGTCATGAGAAGAAAGTTAACAGTCTTAGTTTACAATATCATGGGCATTTATTCCCAACAGTGAAAGAAATGCCACACCATAAATCAACGCACCATATAACCATATAACAATTACAGCACGGAAACAGGCCTTCTCGGCCCTTCCAGTCCGTGCCGACCATTTATTTTCCCCTAGTCCCATCTACCTGCACTCAGACCATACCCCTCCATTCCCTTCCCGTCCATATACCTATCCAGTTTACTTTTAAATGTTAAAATCGATCCTGCCTCCACCACTTCTGCTGGAAGATCATTCCACACAGCCACCACTCTCTGAGTAAAGAAGTTCCCCCTCATGTTACCCCTAAACTTCTGTCCCTTAATTCTCATGTCATGCCCTCTTGTTTGAATCTTCCCTACCCTCAATGGGAAAAGCTTATCCATGTCAACTCTGTCTATCCCTTTCATCATTTTAAAGACCACAATCAAGTCCCCCCTTAACCTTCTGCGCTCCAAAGAATAAAGACCCAACTTGTTCAACCTTTCTCTGTAACTTAGTTGCTGGAACCCAGGCAACATTCTAGTGTCTCGACCCGAAACGTCACCTATCTCCTTCGCTCCTTAGATGCTGCTGCACCCGCTGAGTTTCTCCAGCTTTTTGTGTAACCCGCAATATTCTAGTAAATCTCCTCTGTACTCTCTCTATTTTGTTGACATCCTTCCTATAATTAGGCGACCAAAATTGTACACCATATTCCAGAATTGGTCTCACCAATTGGTCTCAGCGTTTTATGTCATAATGATTTCTCTATACTGACCACATCTAACATCTGATCATCATTAATTGTCCCACAAAAGGTCTTCCACAAACTTCATGGTCGGAAATCGCTTTTAAAACATGGGGTGGACACAATGAGGTCTAACATCTAGGACAGGGGTCGGCAACTTATAGACAACGGGCCGGATCCAGCCCTTAACCCGAAATCATCCGGCCCACAGGCGTATATTTTCTCAATTAGTTTTCGTGACCTGGGGACTGTAGCTAGTCCCGGGACACGCAGGCAACCTGGGCGCTACAGCGATTCCCAGGCCGTCTAGCTGCAACATGTTTCACAAAACATGCGGAGTGTTGACCCCCACCTCTCAAAACATGGGGGGGGGGGGGGGGGGCAAGGCCCCCCATCCCCCCCAGGATTTCCACCCATAAAATTTCACCGACTAGAGCCAGAGACACGAGACACCGCAGATGCTGAAATCCTGAGGTGAAACTTGGCAGATCAGACAAAATATGTGGAGGTCGTTGGTTAACATAGACACAGAATGCTGGCGTAACTCAGCGGGACAGGCAGCATCTCTGGAGAGAAGGAATGTGTGACGTTTCGGCACTAGACTCTACTTCAGACTGAGATTCAAGAGAGAGGGTAGGGAGAGATATGGAAGGGTAAGGTGTGAAAACGACAGATCAAAGCAGATGGTGTTAAGAAGATGTTGAATGGTTCATTGTCAGCTGAGGGGGAGGTGACAAGGAGGCACACAATCAGTAATATTAATCAGAAGGAGAATTAAACTAGGCTGGGGGAGAGACGGAGGGAAAGGAAGGGTTACTTGAAGTTAGAAAAATCAATATTCGTACCGCTGGATTGTAAGCTGCCTAAGTGAAATATAAGGGACAAGTTTTTTTAAATTATCATTATTATTATTTATTTATTTATTGTCATTCGATAAAAACATGCTTCCATATGAATCCTGAACGAAATTTGTACTCAGGTCCGAGCAGCGTAATAGTGCAGTAAGACATCAATAAAGTGCAGTAAGACATCAATAAAGTGCAGTAAAGACATCAATAAATTCTAACATATAAAAACCTTCCATAATAAATTCTAAATAATAATGAGCCTATGAATAAATAGTAAAAAGTAAAAAAACATCATAGTTACAAGACAGCAGCACAATAATGTCCATAGCAGCAGCAGCAGCAGCAGACAGTTCACTGAGGTAGTGAGGGTTCAGTCAGTGAGGTAGGGAGTTTAAAAGCCTCACAGCTCGGGAAAGAAGCTGGCTTTATGCCTTGTAGTCCTGGCCTCAAATGATGTTTGAGGCTCTGCTCTTGCACCTGCTGATGTAAATGTCCTCAATGGCAGGGAGGCAGTTATTTGTGATTTTTTTTTGGGGGGGGGGGGCAGATTTGACCACCCTCTGCAACGCCTTCCTGTCAGCAGCAGAGCAGTTTCCGTACCACGCTGTGATACACGATGTGTGCACGCTCTCCACCACACACCTGTAGAATAAAGGCCAGCACGCTTCAGCTTCCTCAAGAAGTAAAGGCGTTGGTGGGCTTTTTTTAATGATGCTAGTCGTGTTGCAGGACCAGTTGAGGTCGTTAGAAATGTGCACCCCCAGGTATTTAAAACTGGACACCATCTCCACAGCTTCTCCTCCGATGTAGAGTTAGTGAGTTAGTTAGTTTAGTTTATTGCCATTTATACCAAGGCACTGTTAAAAGCTTTTGTTGCGTACTAACCAGTCAGCGGAAAGACTATATATGATTACAATCGACAATACTTGATCACAATGATCAAGATCTTCAGGATCATGATTACAATGTCTCAAGACAATAAACTTACTTCCAAAAATGGCCGAGTTAGAATCTGGGATGGTCAGTAAAATATCTGTCTTGTCACATCCCATGAACAAGTGAATTAAAAATGTGCGTATTTAACCTGAACGTAGACAAAGATGCTGGAGAAACTCAGCAGGTGAGGCAGCTATGGAGCGAAGGATCTTAGGTTTGCTTATTGCGTTTAGTGCAAGGTGAAGCCAGCAAAGTCCGATCAAGGAAAGTCTGAGGGTCGCCAAAGAAGTAGATAGTAGTTCTGCACAGCTCTAACCTATCAGATCTGTCCTGGTTAACCTACAGATCTATCTATGCTGGTTAGTCCCACATTCTGCTCAGTGCCTGCATCCCTGCTCCAGTTATAAAACGGTTGCCACATGCGTCTGTAGTGCAGTGCTGCCGTCCTAGGGTCTCATTAGTTCTTTTTCAGACAGTGTGCATGGCCACCTCCTGTGCTGCAAATTTCAATGATTCTGTGATTAACATAAGCAATTTTCTTTTGATTCTTCCCATTGAATACCATTGCAACAACCTTCTCAGGCTGTGCATTCTTGTACGCAACAATCAAAGTCTCCTTTTTACTTCACAGTCGCTGGCCTCCTTTTTATTGAGCTCTGATTTTCTCTTCAAATCTGAATCCCTCCACGAAGCCTAATTTTTAATTTCATTTTTTGTTACCCCTCTCTCGTTACTTTGGTCGTAAAGTCATACAGCACGGAGACAGGCCCTTTGGCCCAACTTGCCCATGCCGGCCAACATGTCCCATCTACTCTAGCCCCTCCTGCCTGCTTTTGACCCAGATCCCTCTAAACCTGTCCTATCCATGTACCTGTCTAAATGTTTCTTAAACGTAGCGATAGTCCCTGCCTCAGCTGCCTCCTCCGGCAGCTCGGTCCATACACCCACCGCCCTTTGTGTGAAAAGGTTACCCCTCAGGTTCCCATTAAATCTTTGCCCCCTCATCTTAAACCTTCATCTTCTGGCTCTCAATTCCCCTACTCCAGGCAAAATAACCGGTTGTCGGCCACAACCACCACCTCTAACAACTGGGAACAGAGACGAGGTAAAACGTCTTCACCCAGAGACTTGTAAAACTGTGGAGCTCTCTGCCACAGAAGGCAGTGGAGGCCGATTCACTGGAGGTGTTCAAGAGAGAGTTAGGTTTAGCTCTTAGGGCAAATGGAATCAAGGGACATGGGGAAAAAGCAGGAACGGGGTACTGATTTTAGATGATCACCCATGATCACATTGAAACATAGAAACATAGAAATTAGGTGCAGGAGTAGGCCATTCGGCCCTTCGAGCCTGCACCGCCATTCAATATGATCATGGCTGATCATCCAACTCAGTATCCCGTACCTGCCTTCTCTCCATACCCTCTGATCCCCTTAGCCACAAGGGCCACATCTAACTCCCTCTTAAATATATCCAATGAACTGGCCTCAACTACCCTCTGTGGCAGAGAATTCCAGAGACCCACCACTCTCTGTGTGAAAAAATTTCTTCTCATCTCGGTCCTAAAGGATTTCCCCCTGATCCTTAAGCTGTGACCCCTTGTCCTGGACGTCCTCAACATCGGGCACAATCTTCCTGCATCTAGCCTGTCCAACCCCTTAAGAATCTTGTAAGTTTCTATAAGATCCCCTCTCAATCTCCTAAATTCTAGAGAGTATAAACCGAGTCTATGCAGTCTTTGTTCATAAGACAGTCCTGACATCCCAGGAATCAGTCTGGTGAACCTTCGCTGCACTCCCTCTATGGCAATAATACTCCCTCTATGGCAATAATAATATTGAGTGGCGGTGCTGGTTCGAATGGCCTACTCCTGCACCTATTTTTCTATATTTGCTATGTAACAGTGCCTTCATGGCACTCATCACCCTCTGTGTAAAAAACTGACCCCACATACCTCCCTTAAACTTTGACCCTCTCACCTTAAAGCTGTGCCCTCAAATATTTGTTTTTTCCATCTTAGGAAAAAGGTTCTGACTGTCTATCCTATCAATGGCTCTCGTGACATTATATAATTTTGTCATGTCTGGCTCGAAGGGCTGAATGACCTACTCCTGCACTTATTGTCTATTGTGTTCCTCAAACGTCCATATAACTCCGTAAAGATAATTTACAACTCACCATTGTTCACCAAGACATGAAGCGACAGGTTCTTTGCTTTGAAATGCTCCACAAATTGCCGTACAGACTGCATCGAGGCCAGTTCTAGGTGCATAAACTCCACTGTGAAATGAAAAGACAAAGAAATGATTATTTTCTTCCAAAGAAACGGGAAATAGAATTTTCAAACAGTTTTCAAACCTGTTACTAAACTATTTTTATTTCACTTCAATAGATGAACAAATGGAACATGGAGCAGTTCAACACAGGAACTGGCCTGTGCAGAGCATGACGCCCAATGAAACAAATCCTTTTCGGTAGGGCACGGTGGCGCAGCGGTACATTTGTTGCCTTAAGGGCCTGTCCCACCAGCATGCAACTCTATGCGATTAGCGCGACCTAACGTGGTCGCTTGAGCCGTCCGGCGTCGTGGAGCCGGTCCCACTTTGATCGCCGGAGCCGTGCGGAATTGTGCGGAGTTCGTCCCGAGTTCGTCCCGACACCGCGCGGGGCTCCGAAAAACCGACTATGTCCAAAAATTCCGCACAGCAACGGCTTGTCGGCTCGCAGTCGCCTCGACATTTACACACCGCCCGGACATCGTGCCTCCGTGAACCTATTTGTAAGGGCCTCCGTGACCCTCTATGTGTGTGGCTCTGTGGCCCTGTATGTGTGTGTGCCTCGGTGCCCCTCTCTGTCTGCCCCTCTAAGTCCTGGCGAACTTACCTTGGACTTGCTCCAAGTTCGCCTCGCGTTGCGCCGCGTTGCGCCACGCACCCAACCTCCGACCGGCCCCTGCTGCCGGTTTAGTTGCGCTTGCCACATGAAGGCGCATGCTGGTGGGAACGGCCATGTACAGGGGATCACCCGACCTCCGCGCGGCCCCCGCTGCCGGTTTGATCGCGTTCATCGCATAGAGTTGCATGCTGGTGGGACAGGCCCTTTACAGCGCCAGAGATCCAGGTTCGATCCTGACTACGGGTACTGTTTGTACGCAGATTTACGTTCTCCCCGTGACCTGCGCGGGTTTCCTCCGGGATCTCCAGTTTCCTCCCACACTCCAAAGACGTACAGGTTTGTCTTGTTATGATTGAAAATTGTCCCTAGTGTGGGTAGGAGAGTGTAAGTGTGCGGGGATCACTGGTCGGTGCGGACTCGGCGGGCCGACGGTCCTGTTTCACGCTGTATTTTTAAACTAAAACTACACTAAACTAAACCATAAATGGTTGGTATTCATCTTTGCAATTAAACAAAGGAAATTTGAAGAACAATGATTTTTTTTAAATTATTTTCGCTTAGACATTCTGGGAAGTCGGAAAGGTAGAGCTTTGAAAAATGTTAAAGATGGCTGGAAACACAATGTGACCTATGAACCCGACCAGATTTAGTTTAGTTTATCATATACACCTGCGTTCCATGAAATTCCTTGTCTGCATGAAGCTCAAAGAGTGCCTGGTACAAGGGTTCCCAACTTGCGGTAAATCTACCCCCAAGGGGTAACTTATCGCCTAAGCAGGATGTAAATTTGTTGGAGAAACGTAGCAGGTACGGCAGCATCTATGGAGCGAAGGAAATAGGCAACGTTTCGGGCTGAAACCCTTCTTCAGATTGATCTTCTTCTGAAGAAGAAAGGTTTCAGCCCGAAATGTTGCCTATTTCCTTCGCTCCATAGATGCTGCCTCACCCGCTGAGTTTCTCCAGCACTTTTGTCTACCTTCGATTTTCCAGCTTCTGCAGTTCCTTCCTGTACAGGGTGTAAATTTGTTGATTCTGGATTTGTACATATTTTTTCTCATTGACTGACTGTGTTTGGTTCTGGTATACTGGTTCTGGTATCTGTTCATCATTAGGGTTACACAAAAAGCTGGAGAAACTCAGTGGGTGCAGCAGCATCTAAGGAGCAAAGGAGATAGGCGACGTCTCGGGTCGAGACCCTTCTTCAGTGTGAAGAAGGGTCTTGACCCGAAACGTCGCCTATCTCCTTCGCTCCTTAGATGCTGCTGCACCCGCTGAGTTTCTCCAGCTTTTTGTGTAACCCTCGATTCTCCAGCATCTGCAGATCCTTCTTTAACACTCTGTTCATCATTAGTTGTTCATCAAAAAATGAAATAACATTGTTATGTGCTATTAAAGTTGCCAGGGGTAAACGGGACAAAAAAGGTTGGGAACCCCTGGCCTAGTATATATGGTAATGAATGTCAATGTAAAAATAAATACAATGATGTGTGCAAATGTGCAGAACGGTGCCAGATTGGTGGTGTGCAATCTGAAGTAGTCAGTAAAAATATGACAAAAGTGCAATAAGCATGAGTAGAGCAGGGCTGAGCACACAGCCTTGAGGTGCTCCCGTGCTGATGGTTATCGAGAAAGAAGGCATTCTTGCCAATTCATACAAACTGGTCTCTTGATGAAGAAGTCGAGGATCCAGTTGCAGAGGGATGCGCAGAGACCCGGTTCCATGAGTTTGGTAACCAGCTTGATGGGGATGATAGTATTGAATGCCGAGCTGTTTGTTAACGTGTAGGTAGCTGTTTATTGCATATGTAGGGTTAGTTATTGTCCTTAGCACAAGTTGGTATAATCAGTTTAGATAGTACTTTGGCTTTGGGCTTGGTTTTCTTGGTTGAGCACTTATCCTGGTTATAGCACAATTACTTTGCGTTTTAATTGTAATGTATAAACAACTGCCTGACGTGTGTGTTTCTATTGCCCAAGTGGTCCCGAGCAGCATGGAGAAAGAGTTAGATAGGGCTCTTAAAGATAGCAGTCAGAGGATATGGGGAGAAGGCATAAGGGGGAATTCCTTTAGGACCGAGATAAGGAAAACATTCTTTACACAGAGAGTGGTGAGTCTCTGGAATTCTCTGCCACAGAAGGTAGTTGAGGCCAGTTCATTGGCTATATTTAAGAGGGCGTTAGATGTGGCACTTGTGGTTAAAGGGATCAGGGGGTATGGAGAGAAGGCAGGTACGGGATACTGAGTTGGATGATCAGCCATGATCACATTGAATGGCAGTGCAGGCTCGAAGGGCCGAATGGCCTACTCCTGCACCTATTTTTCTATGTTTATGTTTCTAAGGCAGGAACGTGGTACTGATTGGGGATGATCAGCCATGATCACATTGAATGGTGGTGCTGGCTCGAAGGGCCAAATGGCCTACTCCTGCACCTATTGTCTATTGAGAGCCAGTGGGATCCCAGGTATACCTGGGATGTGACTTGAATCCCCTCGAGTAAAGACTGATACAAAAAACCATGTTTTCATCTTCCATCTCCTTATTTTCTATAATTAGTTCCCCAGAATTACTTTTAATAGGACCAACGCTCAATTTTACTTTTTAATTATCTATAGAATATCTTAATCTGATTTTACATTCTTTGATATTTTTGCCACCATCTTAGTTTATCAGATCGAATTCCATATTAATCCTATATCAGTCTTTGCTACCTCTATATATCTGTCCAATCTTCTGACCTTCCCCCGCCTTGCACAATTATATATATTTTCCGTAAGTTTGATACTATTTTTGTTGGTTAACCGCAAATGACAATTCCTCCCCTTGGAATGATATTTATCATTGGAATGTATCCATTCTGAGGACTATGAAAAATCTCCTTAAATGCCTGCCACTGCATCTCAACTCATAGAGTCATAGAGTGATACAGCGTGGAAACAAGCCCTTTGGCCCAACTTGCCCACACCGGCCAACATCTCCTAGCTACACTAGTCCCACCTGCCCACGTTTCGCCCTTATCCCTCCAAACTCGTCCTATCCATGTACCTGTCTAACTGTTTCTCAAATGTTGGGATAGTCAACTACCTCTTCTGGCAGCTTGTTCCATACACCCACCACCCTCTGTGTGAAAAGGTTACCCCACAGATTACTATTAAATCAGTTCCCATTCACCTTAAACCAATGCGCTCTGGTTTAGGTTAGTTTAGTTTTGAGATACAGCGTGGAAACAGGCCCTTCGGCCCACCGGGTCTGCACCACCAGCGATCCCCGCACATCGTACACCCACTAGGGACAATTTTTACATTTACCAAGCCAATTAACCTACAAACCTGTACATCTTGGGAGGGTGGGAGGAAACTGACGATCTCAGAGAAAACCCACGCAGGCCTCGGGGAGAACGTACAAACTCCGTACAGAAAACACCCATAGTCAGGATCAAACCCGGGTCTCCGGCGCTGGATTCGCTGTAAGGCAGCAACTCTACCGCTGCGCCACCGTGACCACCTCAATTCTGATCCCTTAACCAAATTTGCCAGTTCACTTCAGATACTGTTATGCCCCTGTCCCACTTAGGAAATCAGAACGGAAACCTCTAGAGACTTTGCGTCCCACCCAAGGTTTCCGTGCGGTTCCCGGAGGTTTTTGTCAGTCTCTATATGTTCTATAGAAGAAGCGGAAACCACTTTTGACCATTAGGGAGACTGACAAAAACCTCCGGGAACCGCACGGAAACCTTGGGTGGGGCGCAAAGTCTCCAGAGGTTTCCGTTCAGATTTCCTAAGTGGGACAGGGGTATTAGGAAACCTGAACGGAAACCTCTGGAGACTTTGCGCCCCACCCAAGGTTTCCGTGCGGTTCCCGGAGGTTTTAGTCCTCCGGCAACCACCTTCAAATAGCATCGCAACCGGCTTCGACTGGAAAAATTACCAATTTTTAAAACGGAAACCACTTTCAACCATTAGAGAGACTGACAAAAACCTCTGGGAACCTCCGGGAACCTCACGGAAACCTTGGGTGGGGGGGGGGGGGGCAAAGTCTCCAGAGGTTTCCGTTCAGTTTTCCTAAGTGGGACAGGGGCATAACTCTTCTTTCATAGACAAATAAGCTGGAATAATTCAGCGGGTCAGGCAGCATCTATGGAGAAAATGAATAGGTGGCGTTTCGTGTCGAGACCCTCCTTTAGCAAGACCCTTTGTGGCTTTTTTCGGTTTAAACCAGCATCTGCAGTTCCTTCCTACACAGCTCTTCTTTCATGCCTACTTAATTGCCTTTATTTCAAGTTGAACATTTTTGGACGAACTCATTCATCTCGCCCTCAAACTGAATATAGAATCCAAGCATGTTATGAATGCAGCTACCTTTACAATGAATTTATATCCCATAGCATAACACCAAGATTTCTCTCTGGTTAGCTCCAGAACGTGCTGTTTTAAGCTAGTCCAATACCACTCTCTGAAAACATAAGTTCATAAGTTCTGTCAAAATAAATGTTTCCTCATCTCCTTTCTAATGGTACGTCCTTTTATTCTGAGGCTATGGCTTCTGGTCCTGGATTCTCCCACTATTGGAAACATCCTTTCCACGTCTACTCTATCCAGGCCTTTCATTATTCGGTAAGTCTCAATGAGGTCCCCCCTTCATTCTTCTAAACACCTGTGAATACAGGCCCAGGGCCTTCAAACACTCTTCATATGTTAACCCAATCATTCCTGGGAATTGGTGGAAGAGTGGAAAGTAAAGAAGGTTGTCTAAGGTTATAACAATTTTGATCAACTGGGAAAGTGGGCAAAGGAATGTAACTCACTCAAGCGCAAGTACATGCACAGTGAATGCCAGGGCCCTGGGGACTGTTGTCAAACAGGGAGATCTTGGAGTACAAATAGTACATAGTACGTACAAATACAGATTCCCGATTAGTAAGGGTGTTAGGGGTTATGTGGAGAAGGCAGGAGAATGGGGTTGAGAGGGAAAGGTAGATCAGGCATGGCGGACTAGACTTGATGGCCCATTGAATGGCGGACTAGACTTGATGGCCCATTGACCTAATTCCGCTCCTAAGACATAAACTTATGAATTTTGGTGTTATCCGCAAATGTATTAATCAAGCCACGTAATGATAATATATGTCACTAACAACAGTGGACCTAGCATTAAACCCTGTGGCCGCCAATCTGAAAACAACCTTTTACTTGAGTCTGCAGAAGGAGCCCAACCCAAAACATCACCTATCCATGTTCTCCTCAGATGCTGCCGGACCAGCTGAGTTACTCCAGCTCTTTGAGTCCTTCACTACCACCCACTGATTCCATCTAACAAATCTATTTTTATTCCAATATCCTATCTTTTTTTTGTTTGAGAAGGAACTTTTGTTTGGGAAAGATGTAGAGGAGAAATGGAGGACATTTAAAGGGGAAATTTTAAGAGTACAGAATCTTTATGTTCCTGTTCGGTTGAAAGGAACCAGTAAAAATTGGAAAGAGCCCTGGTTTTCAAGGGAAATTGGACATCTTGTTCGGAAAAAGAGGGAGATCTGCAATAATTATAAGCAGCATGAAGTAAATGAGGTGCTTGAGGAGTATAAGGAATGTAAAAATAATCTTAAGAAAGAAATTAGAAAAGCTAAAAGAAGATATGAGGTTGCTTTGGCAAGTAAGGTGAAAGTAAATCCAAAGGGTTTCTACAGCTATATTAATAGCAAAAGGATAACAAGGGATAAAATTGGTCCATTGGAGAGACTGAATGGACAGCTATCTACAGAGCCAAAAGAGATGGGGGAGATATTGAACAATTTTTTTTCTTCGGTATTCACCAAGGAGAAGGATATTGAATTATGTGAGGTAAGGGAAACTAGTAGAGTAGCTATGGATACTATGAGTTTCAAAGTAAAAGAAGTACTGACACTTTTGAAAAATATAAAAGTGGATAAGTCTCCAGGTCCTGACAGAATATTCCCTAGGACATTGAGGGAATTTAGTGTAGAAATAGCCGGGGCTATGACAGAAATATTTCAAATGTCATTCGAAACGGGAATAGTCCCCGAGGATTGGCGTACTGCGCATGTTGTTCCATTGTTTAAAAAGGGTTCTAAGAGTAAACCTAGCAATTATAGACCGGTTAGTTTGACTTCAGTGGTGGGCAAATTAATGGAAAAGATACTTAGAGATAATATATATAAGCATCTGGATAAACAGGGTCTAATTAGGAACAGTCAACATGGATTTATGCCTGGAAGGTCATATTTGACGAATCTTCTTGAATTTTTTGAAGAGAAATTGACGAGGGTAAAGCAGTGGATGTTGTCTATATGGACTTCAGTAAGGCCTTTGACAAGGCTCCTCATGGAAGGTTGGTTAAGAAGGTTCAACTGTTGGGTATAAATGCAGGAATAGCAAGATGGATTCAACAGTGGCTGAATGGGAGAAGCCAGAGGGTAATGGTGCATGGCTGTTTGTCGGGTTGGAGGCAGGTGACGAGTGGGGTGCCTCGGGGATCTGTGTTGGGTCCTTTGTTGTTTGTCATGTACATCAATGATCTGGATGAAGGGGTAGTAAATTGGATTAGTAAGTATGCAGATGATACCAAGATAGGGGGTGTTGTGGATAATGAAGAGGATTTCCAAAGTCTACAGAATGATTTAGGCCAGTTGGAAAAATGGGCTGAAAGATGGCAGATGGAGTTTAATGCTGATAAATGTGAGGTGCTTCACCTTGGCAGGACAAATCAAAATAGGGCGTACATTGTAAACGGTAGGGAATTGAAGAATACAGTTGAACAGAGGGATCTGGGAATAACCGTGCATAGTTCCTTGAAGGTGGAATCTCATATAGATAGGGTGGTAAAGAAAGCTTTTGGTATTGCTAGCCTTTATAAATCAGAGCATTGAGTATAGAAGCTGGGATGTAATGTTAAAATTGTACAAGGCATTGGTGAGACCAAATCTGGAGTATGGTGTACAATTTTGGTCGCCCAATTATAGGAAGGATGTCAACAAAATAGAGAGGGTACAGAGGCGATTTACTAGAATGTTGCCTGGGTTTCAACAGCTAAGTAACAGAGATAGGTTGAGTAAGTTAGGTCTTTATTCTCTGGAGCGCAGAAGGTTAAGGGGGGACTTGATAGAGGTCTTTAAAATGATGAGAGGGATAGACAGAGTTGATGTGGACAAGCTTTTCCCTTTGAGAATAGGGAAGATTCAAACAAGAGGACATGACTTTAGAATTAAGGGACAGAGGTTTAGGGGTAACATGAGGGGGAACTTCTTTACTCAGAGAGTGGAAGCGGTGTGGAATGAGCTTCCAGTGGAAGTGGTGGCGGCAGGTTCGTTGGTATCATTTAAAAATAAATTGGATAGGCATATGGATGAGAAGGGTATGGAGGGTTATGGTATGAGTGCAGGCAGGTGGGACTAAGGGAAAAAAGTTGTTCGGCACGGACTTGAAGGGCCGAGATGGCCTGTTTCCATGCTGTAATTGTTATATGGTTATATGGTTATTATATGGAACTGCAGATGCTGGAAAATCGAAGGTAGACAAAAGTGCTGGAGAAACTCAGCGGGTGCGGCAGCATCTGTGGAGCGAAGGAAATAGGCAACGTTTTGGGCCGAAACCCTTCTTCATTTCTTTTTCCTTTTTTTTTCTAGCTCCCCCTCGATCACGTGTTCTTACTTTCCATATCAGCGCCATCATGCAGTTGTCAAAGTCTTTAAAAGTCCACGTAACATTGCATCTACTGAGTGTCTTCAAAAATCATCTTGGTCTCCCCAGTAAAAAAAACTCAGTTAAATTTGTGAGCCATGGTTTCCCATGCACAAAGTCATGCTGATTATACCTAATCCATGAAGGTAAATACAAAATGCTGGAGTAACTCAGCGGGGCAGGCAGCATCTCTGGAAAGAAGGAATGGGTGACATTTCAGGTTGAGACCCTTCTTCAGACAGTCAGACGACCTGAAATGTCACCCATTCCTCCTCTCCAGAAGATGCCGCCTCACCCGCTGAGTTACTCCAACATTTTGTGTCTATGTTCAGCATCTGCAGTTCCTTCCTGCACATTATCCCAAGTCAATCCTTGCCTTTCCTTATGCAGATAACTCCGACCCACCTCGGATCCCTTCCAATAACCTTCCCACCACTGGTGTAAGACTCAGAGGTCTATGGATCTCTGGTTTATCCTTGCTATCCTTCTTATATAAAAGGCTCAGCTTCAGACATATATCTGTACATCTCAAAGATCCTCTAAATCTTCATAACGATTCAAATACTTTATAGGAATTACCAATGTAGAAACCATGGCCAACTTCTACAAACAGCACCGATGTAAATGTGAAGGTAAGCTGTTCTTTTAAGGAGACACAAGGAACTGCAGATGCAGGAATCTTTAGCAAGGCACTAATTGCTGGAGGAACTCAGAAGGTCACACAACATCTGTGGAGAACATGGTCGGGATAGATTCTTCGGACTGTGAAGAAGGGTCATGACACAAAATGCCCCATATCCAAGTCCTCCACAGATGCTGAGTTCCTCCGGCACTTTGTGCTTAGCTGTGTTTAGAAGTTCATAAATGATAGGAGCAGAATTAGGCCATTCAGCCCATCAAGTCTACTCTGACAATAGACAATAGGTTCAGGAGTAGGCCATTCAGCCCTTCAAGCCAGCACCTCCATTCAATATGATCATGGCAGATCATCCACAATCAGTTCCCCGTTCCTGCTTTCTCCCCATATCTCCCGACTGCGCTATCTTCAAGAGCCATATCTAGCTCTGAGTATCCAGAAAACTGGCCTCCACCGCCCTCTGAGGCAGAGAATTCCACGGACTCACAACACTGTGAAAAAGTGTTTCCTCATCTCTGTTCTAAATGGCTTACCCCTTATTCTTAAACTGTGCCCCTTGGTTCTGGACTCCCCCAACATCGGGAACATGTTTCCTGTCTCCAGCGTGTCCAAACCCTTAATAATCTTATCTGTTTCAATAAGATCCCCTCTCATCCTTTTAAATTCCAGAGTATACAAGCCCAGCCACTTCATTCTCTCAGCATATGACAGTCCCATCATCCCGGAATTAACCTTGTGAACCTATGTTGCACTCCCTCAATAGCATGAATGGCCTTCCTCAAATTTGGAGACTAAAACGGCACACAATACTCCAGGTGTGGTCCCACTAGAGATCTGCTGTTCAATCGTGACAGATCTATCTTTCCCTCACACCACCATTCTCCTGCCTTCTCCCCATAACCTCTGACACCCATACTGATCAACAATCTATCTATCTCCGCCTTAAAAATATCCACTGACTTGCCCTTCTGTGGCAATGAATTTAAAGGTTTTTCTTTCACCTGGATTCACTTTTCTGCAGTATTCTTCTTGAGTACTTTAAATCCAGGATAAGTATTACAATTAAGTCCACAAGCATTAGACAAAGACCCTTAATATGTCCTTGCAGTAAAACACTTGCTTGAATCCTAAATGCTGCAATTTATCCTTATCGCAGTGTAAAAACATTTGAAAAAGACAAGTATTACAGTAATATTAGTTTGGACCTGAAGAGTTTGGGATGCGTTGGTGAGTGAAATCTAGCTATATAACTAAAAGTCTCATCTTGACCACTTCCTGTCTGCGCTGTATATTGATTATTGAAAAAACGCTACCTTATATCGCTATGATTTTTGGCCATCTTATTCACAGTCCTCCTCGGCTGCGGCAGCCCCAAGGATTTTTCCGATCGATGAAAAATAAAAAAGTTATGAATGTTAAAGAAATCTTGTGATCAACTGATTGGTCCTCTCGCCTATCAATCACTATGATGAAGGTAGCTCCCCTTCCGGGGGGGGGGGGGGGGGCAGGAGTATAAAACCCCGGATGCCTGGACGTGAGTCAGTCATTCTGGAAGATAGTGAGGGAGAGTCCACAACTGTGATTCTAAGCTGTGAGTCAACTGAAGTGTGAGTTTACTGAACTGTGAGTCTGCAATGTACTTGCAATAAATGATTTGTTAGTCCTTAATGTAAATGAAATTAGGTGTTTTGCCTGCCCTGTGCTTGAAATTGAAATAGCAATGGAAATGAAATTGGAATGAAAATGAAATGAGTTGTTTGGCCAGCCCTGTGCTTAAAACTGAAATGGCAATGGAGATGAAAATGAAATTAGGTGTTTGGCCTGCCCTGGGCTTGAATCTGAAATGGCAATGGAAATGAAATTGAAATGAAAATGAAATGAAGTGCTTGGCCTGCACTGTGCTTGAAACTGAAATGGCAATGGAAATAAAATGGAAATTAAATGGAAATGGCCACTGTGCTGCCTCAAATAATGCTTTTTTTTGGCTTTAGGAGGGTGATGAATGACTCTATTAAATAACTTTTCTTCCTTGCTCCACATAGACAGCACAAGAGGTCAGGATCGAACCCGGGTCTCTGGCGCTGTGTGTTCTGAGCAAGATTCCTGCATCTGCACGTTCCTTGTGCCTCCATAATATTCAAAATGCAGTTGCCCCGAAGCCCAGTATTTTAACTCATGCATTCAAATCTTTTATCAAGTAATTTTAGAGATACAGCGCGGAAATAGGCCAACTAGGTTAGTGGGTTGACACAGAGGGGTTACTCAGCGGGTCAGGCAGCATCTCTGAAGAAAAGGAATAGGTGACGGTTTGGGTCGAGACCCTTCTTCAGACTGAGAGTCAGGGTAGAGGGAAACGAGAGATATAGATGGTAAACAGAACAAATGAATGAACGATATGCAAAAAGCAACGATGATCAAGAAAAGGTAGAGCCCACAATGATGCATTGTTGGCTGTGTGATAGGTGATACCGAGTTACAAAGACAGTAAAACTCAATTATCTTTGGTATGAATCGTAAATTATGGGATAGTATTAGTGTATGGGTCTGTGTAGACAGGGAGGGCCGAAGGGCCTGTTTCTGCACTTTATCTCTAAACTAAACTAAAGATTGCAAAACCATCAGGAGAGCCAGATATAATATTCTTTGATGTAACGTTTTCTCATGATTTGGAGAAAAAGGTCAATTTTAAACCTGATCTTGGACTGAAATGCTCCATCAGAATCAATTTGGAAAATACATCTATCAGAATCATCTATTCCACATTTCCTTGAAACACGTTTGCAATACAGAACTTCAATTATTTATGGACAAAGTCCCATCATTTCAGCGACCCAATCATTTTGGCAATATCATCAGTCATCACCATAGTTACACTGAAATATGCTTCAATTTCTCAGCATCCACTGTCTTCAGCTATAGAAATGTTTCAGGATTCAAATACAGCCTTTCCATCAGAACAATCTGCTTCCTGCTTTGTTGAACAAATAAAAATTCGTGTTTTTTTAAATTTGCAACTTTAGACTTCAGAGATGCAGAGCAGGAACAGGTCCTTCAGCCCACCGAGTCCGCACCAGCCAGAGATCACCCCGTACACTAGCACAAACCCTACACACTAGGGACAATGTAAGCTTTAGGGAAGCAAATTAACCTGCGAACCAGTGCGTGCGTCTTTCGAAAGTGGGAGGAAAAAAGAGCACCCTCGCAGGTCACAGGGAGAACGTACAAACGCCGTTCAGACAGCACCCGTAGTCAGGATCGAACCGGGGTCTCTGGCGCTGTAAGGCAGCAAATCTACCGCTGTGCCACTGCGCCAGGTTTGCAAGTAAATTGGCTTCAATACATTTTAAAATTGTCTCTAATAGGTAGGATAATGCCAGTGTACGGGGTGATCGTTGGTCGGCATGGACTTGGTGGGCCAAAGGGCCTGTTTCCACGCTGTCTCTCCAAAGTCTAAAGTCTCCAGCAAACGTACAGATGAAAGTTTACAGCTATGATACAGGTCGCTCTTTCATGACCGTAGATTTTAATATTAGTCGTGGCAAAATAACTGGGCGAATTATCAGTCCAAATATTGGCACAGGTGCTGCAAACATTTGTGTGGCCAATCCATTCAGGAAAACAGAGCCATTACGATTGCTTCTGTGGAATACGTAACAGTCCTTCAGGGAGCAACCACAGGCAAAAAGGGCCGGACGGCTTCCCTCTGTGCTGTACGAGAATAGTGAAAGGCCTGGGTAGAGTGGATATGAAGAGTACGTTTCCACTAGTGGGAGAGTGTAGGACCAGAGGTCATAGCCTCAGAATAAGAGGACGTTCCTTTGGAAAGGAGATGAGGAGGAATTTCTTTAGTCAGAGGGTGGTGAATCTGTGGAATTCATTGGCACAAATGGCTGTGGAGGCCAAGTCAATGGATGTTTTTAAGGCAGAGATAGATAGATTATTGATTAGTATGGGTGTCAGGGGTTATGGGGAGAAGGCAGGAGAATGGGGTTGAAGGGGTGAGTTAGATCACCCATGATTGAATGGCAGAATAGACTTGATGGGCCGAATGGCGTAATCCTGATCCAATCACTTATGAACTTATGAACTATGCTTTTCCCATCTTCACTGTTGTGCCAAGTCCTTAGTTAACACCTCCGTTGGAAACAGATGTTGTGAGCTAAATTAGTATCATTATGGGGTAGGTGTTGACAGTACTTTTTACATACATTGTGCCCATGTCTTCTTGAAATTGGCTACAGCTTATTTTGGGAATGTCCTGTGTGGAAAGGAACTGCAGAAGCTGGTTTAAACCGAAGATAGACACAAAATGCTGGAGTAATGCTGGACACAAAATGCTAGTATTTATTTCAAGAGGACTAGAATAGAAAAACAGAGATGCAATGCTGAGGCTCTATCAGGCGCTGGTCAGGCCGCATTTGGAGTATTGTGAACAATTTTGGGCACCATATCTGAGACAGGATCTGCTGGCTCTGGAGAGTGCCCAGAGGAGGTTTACAATAATGATCACAGAAATGTGTGGGTTAACATTTGATGAGCGTTTGATGGCACTGGGCCGGTACGCGCTGGAGTTTAGAAGAATAAAGGGGTCCTTTTTGAAAATCAATAGTGAAAGGCTTGGATTGAGTGGATGTGGTGAGGATGTTTCCACAAGTGGGAGAATCAAGGACCAGACGTCATAGCCTCAGAATTAATTAAAGGACGTTCCTTTAAGAAGGAGATGAAGAGGAATTTTAGTCCGTAGGTGGCAAATCTGTGGAATTCATTGCCACAGAAGGCTGTGGAGGCCAAGTCAATGGATATTGTTATGGCAGAGATAGATAGATTCTTGATTAGTATGGGTGTCAGGGGTTATGGGGAGAAGGCAGGAGAATTGGGTTAGGGAGGAAGAGATAGATCAGCCATGATTTATTCATGGCCTAAGTCTGCTCCCATTACTTATGACCTTATGTAACTCAGCGCGTCAGGCAGCATCTCTGAATAGATTCTGCCTGACCTTGGTGATGTTTTGCGTCTGAAGAATGGTCTCAACCCGAAACATCACCCATTCTTTCTCTCCAGAGATGAGAGAGAAGTCCAGAGATGAGGGAGAGTCCCGCTGTGTTACTCCAGCATTTAGTGTCTATCATGGGGAATGTCCAGTCATCACCAGCAACCTGACCTGGACCAGCCAGATCAAAGCAATGGCCAGGAAAGCACACACACGCTCTTCCTCCTTAGAAGTCTTAGGACGTTTGGCATGTTCCAACAACTCTCACCAAGTTCCACAAATGTGCCGCGGAAAGCATTTTATCAGGATGAATCACAGCTTGGTTTGCGAACAGCTTCACCACAGACCAGACGCATCCCAGACTAGTACACAAGCCAACCTCCCTTCTGTTGACGCGATCTACATTTCACACTGCCTTGGCAAGGTCACCAGCATAATCAAGGGGCTCATCTCATCCCGGACAATCTCTCCTCTCCCCTCTTTCATCAGGCAAGTGTAAAAATGCAGACCTCCCAGATTCTTACCCAGCTGTTTCAGGCAGCCGAACCATCCCATCGCCAACTAGAGAGCGGCCCCGACCTACCGTCTACCTCATTACAGACCCTTGGACCATCTATAATTGGACTTTACTGGACATTATCTTGCACTAAACGTTATACCATTTATCCAGTATCTGTGCACTGTGGACGGATTGATCGTAATCATGTATTGTCTTGCTGTTAACTGGATATCATGCAAGAACAATTTCATTTCACAGTGAAATAAACTAAAACTAAATTGAAAAAGAAAACAAATTAAACATTAGTCCAGCATTTAATAACTCATAGTGGAAAATACTGAATACATCAAGTGCTGGAGTAACTCCGTGTGTCAGATGGCATCTCTGGGGAACTTGGATAGCTGCCGTTTCTTCACGAAGGGTCCTGACGTGAAAGGTCATCTATCAATCTTCTCCAGAGATGCTGCCCGACCCCTTGAGTTAGTCCAGCATGCTGTGTTTTTTTTTTCCCTGAGATTAAGGATTATTAAAAGAATTAATGGAAACAGCCTATAGGCGACCCTTTAGACGACTGCCAGGGACTAGTTTTAATGGAATTCACCTACGGCACCAGGCGACAGCCTACGACAGCATCTACAACAACCTACGACTTTCACCACTGTCGCCAAATATTTTTCAACGTGTTGAAAATTTTGCGGCAGTCGCCCAAAAAATCGCCTAAGTGGGACAGGCCCATTATACTCACTTGAGTTTAATGACTGAGAGGTGACCTCACTGTCTTTTTTTAAAACCAGCATCTGAATTTTCTTGTGTCTATATTGAAGTAATAGTTATCCAACATCATCCTTGCTGTTCTGCCCATCTCTAATGGAAGCTGAGCTCTTGACTCCCACAGTAAGCCTTATATTTTACACTTCAGTCATGGCATGCGTTCAGGAAATGGGCAGAGAACAGTTATCAAGGCATCTGGGAAGAATTGTAACATCAACTCCAACACTTTATTCCTTGGAGCACAGGAAGATGAGGAATAACCCTATAGAGGTGTACACAATCATGAAAGGAATAGATCGGGTAAATAAATGCACAGAGCCTTTTACCCAGAGTAGGGGAATCAAGAACCAGAGGAGTTAGGTTTGAGTTAGGTGGATGGGGTAAGATTTAATAGGAACCTTTGGGGAACTTTTTCACACAAAGGGTAAACATTACATAGAAACATAGAAATTAGGTGCAGGAGGAGGCCATTCGGCCCTTCGAGCCAGCACTGTCATTCATTGGGATCATGGCTGATCGTGGTAGGTGTATGGAACGAGCTACCAGAGTTGGCAGTTGAGGCAGGTACAATCACAACGTTTAAGAAACATCTAGAGGTACATGGATAGAATAGGTTTAGAGGGATGTGAGCCAAACGCAGGCAGGCTGGACTGGTGTGTATGGGTCGGTGTGGGAAGGTTGGGCCTAAGGGCCAACTCTTAGGAAAGTGTGGAAACTCCCCTTGATGGACGGGCAACCTAGGGCAAGAGATGCCACAGGTCACTTTTGCAACTCAAACAAGTTAGATTTAACAATGGGCGGCACGGTGGCGCAGCGGTAGAGTTGCTGCCTTCCAGCGCCAGAGACCCGGGATCGATCCCGACTCTGGGTGTTTGACTGTACGGAGATTGTATATTCTCCCCGTGACCTGTGTGGGTTCTCTCCTGTATTATCTGAATGGTGGCAGATTAGGTAAGGGGGAGATGCAACGAGACCTGGGTGTCATGGTACACCAGTCATTGAAAGTAGGCATGCAGGTGCAGCAGGCAGTGAAGAAAGCAAATGGTATGTTAGCATTCATAGCGAAAGGATTTGAGTATAGGAGCAGGGAGGTTCTACTGCAGTTGTACAGGGTTTTGGTGAGGCCACACCTGGAGTACTGCGTACAGTTTTGGTCTCCAAATCTGAGGAAAGACATCCTTGCCATAGAGGGGGTACAGAGAAGATTCACCAGACTGATTCCTGGGATGTCAGGACTTTCATATGAGGAAAGATTGGATAGACTTGGTTTGTACTCGATGGAATTTAGAAGATTGAGGGGGGATCTTATAGAAACCTACAAAATTCTTAAGGGGTTGGACAAGCTAGATGCTGGAAGATTGTTCCCGATGTTGGGGGAGTCCAGAACAAGGGGTCACAGTCTAAGGATAAGGGGGAATTCCTTTAGGACCGAAATGAGGAAAACATTCTTTACACAGAGAGTGGTGAGTCTCTGGAATTCTCTGCCACAGAAGGTAGTTGAGGCCAGTTCATTGGCTATATTTAAGAGGGCGTTAGATGTGGCACTTGTGGCTAAAGGGATCAGGGGGTATGGAGAGAAGGCAGGTACGGGATACTGAGTTGATCAGCCATGATCACATTGAATGGCGGTGCAGGCTCGAAGGGCCGAATGGCCTACTCCTGCACCTATTTTCTATGTTTCTATGTTTCTATGTTTCTCCGGGATCTCCGGTTTCCTCCCACTCTCCAAAGACGTACAGGTTTGTATGTTAATTGACGTGGTATAATTGTAAATTGTCCCTAGTGTGTGCAGGATAACGTTAGCGTGCAGTAATCGTTGTTCAGTGCAGGCTCAGTGGGCCGAAGGGCCTGCTCCACGCTTTATCTCCGCACTATAAACTAAACTAAACTAAACTAAATAACAATCTCCATTCATAAATAGCCTTTAACATGGCAGAAATCAACCAGAATTTTCCACAGCACATTTGCAAACAACAGCTCAATATACCTACTGTATACCAATTCTTATTCTAAATCAGATTGACGGAAACAGTCTTGGTCTGTCCTTATTCTGAAATTGGGGAATCATGTGTGTAAAAAAAAACATGCCGTTGAAATAAGCCAAACCATATTCTTTTTTTCCCCCAAGATTAGCAAATTTACAGATGACACAAAGCTAGATGGCAGTGTGAACTGTGAGGAGAATGCAATGAGACTGCAGGGTGACTTGGACAGGTTAGGGGAGTGGGCAGATGCATGGCAGAGTTTAATGTGGATAAATATGAGGTTATCCACTTTGGTAGGGAAAACAGGAAGGAAGATTACTATCTAAGTGGCGTCAAGTTGGGAACAGGGAAGTACAACGGGATCTGGGGTGTCCTTGTTCATCAGTCAATGAAAGTAAGCATGCAGGTATAGCAGGCAGTGAAGAAAGCGAATGGCATGTTGGCCTTCATAACAAGACGAGTTGAGTACAGGAGCAAAGAGGTCCTTCTGCAGTTGTACAGGCCCCTAGTGAGACCACACCCGGAGTATTGTGTGCAGTTTTCAAATTGTCTCCAAATTTGAAGAATGACATCTTGCTGTTGAGGGAGTGCAGCACAGGTTCACAAGGTTAATTCCCGAGATAGCGGGACTGTCATATGTTGAGAGAATGGAGCTCCTGGACTTGTATTCTCAGGAATTTAGAAGAATGAGAGAGGATCTTATTGAAACATATAAGATTATTAAGGGTTTGGACACGTTAGAGGCAGGAAACATGTTCCCGATGTTGGGGGAGTCCAGAACCAGGGGCCACAGTTTAAGGATAAGGGGTAAGCCATTTAGAACGGAGATGAGGAAACACTTTTGCGGTGGAGGCCCGTTCTCTGGATGCTTTCAAGAGAGAGCTAGATAGGACTCTTAAAGATAGCGGAGTCAGGGGATATGGGGAGAAGGCAGGAACGGGGTACTGATTGTGGATGGTCAGTCATGATCACATTGAATGGCGGTGCTGGCTCGAAAAGCCAAAATGCCTACTCCTGCACCTATTGTCTATTGTCTAATGTAACCAAATACTCAGGGAAATGGAAACACTCAACCTTAGAATATGAAATCTAAAGGCCTACGTGTATAGAGTAAATAATTATTGAGCTGAAATAAAAGTAATTGTTAGCTTACATTTCCATTATTGAAAATGCCCCCGACCATAACTTGTACTTTCTGAAAATAAAATGTCAGGAAACCAAGTCCAGCCAAGACATTTGTAAGCTAAGTATTCATTTGACAGAACCACCAATCTTAATCCCTGTTATGTTGATTACAAAATGAAGGCACTTTAAAATTCCTAACCAGCGCACAAAAATAGTATTAATTTGGTAGTTATTGGATTTAAATTGGCGGTGTCAATTGGCTCATCGCTGCATCTGAAAGTGACTGACTCAACCCAGAAATTCTACAGAGATTAGAGAATGACATCTGAATTACTGTATTGAATCTACAACATTTGAAACAGTGCTCTCACAAAGAAGGAGGACAGTTCACATTTACATTTGAAATAGATGTGCACCTCAGTGGGAGGCAGACAAAAATGCTGGAGAAACTCAGCGGGCGAAGCAGCATCTATGGAGCGAAGGACTTGGTGACGTTTCGGGTCAGGACCCTTCTTCAGACCTGACCCGAAACGTCACCTATTCCTTCGCTGCATAGATGCTGCCTCACCCGCTGAGTTTCTCCAGCATTTTTGTCTACCTTCGATTTTCCCAGCATCTGCAGTTCTTTCTTAAACGTTGCACCTCAGTAGGGGTTAGATTGTTACACTTAATCCATCATGCTCAGAGAGTTGTGTAGGAAGGAACTGCAGATGCTGGCTTACACAGAAGAAGAAGACACAAAATGCTGGAGTAACTCAGCGGGACAGGCAACATCTCTGGAGAGAAGGAATGGGTGACGTTTTGGGTCCGAAGAAGAGTTCACGACCCGAAACGTCACCCATTCCCATCTGTCCAGCAGTTTGAGTCTGGAGTTCGTGAGCCTCACTGCTAATAATGAAAGCACCATAATAGAAAAATGTTCACCAATCCAGGACATTTTTTTACCAATCCAGGAAGTCCCTGAATGGTTTGTGAACAATGCACAGTTTGAATTGCAATAGTTGTGACCAGAGTTTGGTTTAGTTTAGGGCGGCACAGCGGTGCTGCGGTGGAGTTGCTGCCTTACAGCGCCAGGGAGACCGTTAAGGTTACTGTTTCGTTTACTGTCATGTGCACCGAGGTACAGTGAAAAGCTTTTGTTACGCGCTATCCAGTCAGCGGAAAGACAATACATGATTACAATCGAGCCACTTACTATGTATAGATACATTTACTGTGTATAGATATGATGAATAACGTTTGGTTCAAGATAAAGTCATCAAAGTCTGATCAAGGATAGTCCAAGGGTCACCAATGAGGTAGATAGTAGTTCAGCACTGCTCTCTGGTTGTGGTAGGATGGTTCAGTTGCCTGAGAACAGCTGGGAAGAAACTGTCCCTGAATCTGGAGGTGTGTGTTTTCACACTTCTATACCTTTTGCCCGATGGGAGAGGGAAGAAGAGGGAATGGCCAGGGTGTGACTCGTCCTTGATTATGCTGCTGGCCTTGCCGAGGCAGAGTGAGGTGTACATTGAGTCAATAGAAGGGAGGTTGGTTTGGGTTGATGGTCTGGGCTGCGTCCACAAGTTACTGCAATTTCTTGCGGTCTTGGATGGAGCTGTTCCCAGACCAAGCTGTGATCCATCCTGATAAAATGCTTTCTACTGTGCACCTGTGGAAGTCTGTGAGATTTGTAGGGGACAGGCCGAACTTCCTAAGACTCATAAGGAAGTAGATGCGTTGGTGTGCTTTCTTGGTCGTTGCTTCAATATGGGTGGTCCAGGAGAAGTTGTTGATGATATTGACTCCTAGGAATTTGAAGTTTTGAACCATCTGCCATCAATGCAAACTGGAGTATGTGAACCACTTTGCTTCCTGAAGTCGATCACTATCTCTTTTGGCTTGCTGACATTGAGAGAAAGGTTGTTGGCTCGATATCATGACACAAGGGTCTCAATCTCCTTCCTGTCCTCCGTCTCATCATTAGGGTTCGATCCTGACTACGAGAGCTATCTGGACGGAGTTTGCACGTTCTCCCTGTGACCAGGTCTGAATAAGGATCCCCACCTTAAAGGTCACCCACCCGTCCATTCCCTCCACAGATGCTGCCTGACCACGCTGAGTTCCTCCAGCACTTGGTGCTTGGCTCATTCATCTAACCCAGCAGTGAGAGTGAATCAAGTGTGCCAGGACTGTTACAGCTAGAAACATACTTGAAATCCTTCCAAATTAGAGGAAAAAAAACATTGAGGCAGCCATTGCAAATGGCACTCAGCAATGTCTTGTTGCAGAACCTGTGAGAAACAGTCCCTCTGTGCTGATCCTTCATTAGCATTCTTTCAATCCTTTCCCAGGAATCTGTGAGTTCGTTCTGATGTGATGAGCATATCAATGAATCGATTTCCACTATCAGGTGAAATTCTGTTTTTTCAAAAATTGAATTCATTGATTTCTACACAAATGTTATTGAGATCACATATTTTGTGAGATTCCGCAGATTTGTTAAACTGTTTTTGCAATCCCATTTTTTTCCCCAGATAAATTATAAACCAATAGCTCAGACAGACGTAGCAATGTATTAAAATAAGTTTCGGGAAGACTCATAAGTTCTAGATGGCCATTCAGCCCATCTCTCCCTCTCAACCCCATTCTCCTGCCTTCTCCCCATGACCCCTAACACCCGTAATAATCAAGAATCTGCCAACCTCCACCTTGACCTGACCTCCACAGCCGCCTGCAGCAATGAATCCCACAGATTCACCACCCTCTCAATGTCAAGCCAATAACTCAGGAAAATGAACATAAATATTGTGTAGGAAGGAAGTGCAGACGCTGGTTTACACCGAAGATAGGCACAAAATGCTGGAGTATCTCAGTAACTCAGTGGGACAGGTAGCATCTCTGGAGAGGAATGGATGACGTTTCGGGTCGAGACACTTCTGCAGACTCGATTATTCTAATAATTCTAATAGAATTCTAATATTGTTTACTGACAGTGTACACCATCTATCAATGTTTTGTTTACTTGCCTTCCATCACTGAGATTGCTTTGCATCAATGAGATCAGACAGCTAAATGTGCTGGGCTTGTTTGCTAATTTTTTTGTTCTGGCACAGATGCATCAACCTCTATTGAGTTAGTGTGTTCCATATTTAGCTTTTCATCCCACAAGATACACCTTGAGGCTGCCTACTGTTTACCAAGAGATCACAGAAGGTTCATCAGATTCGTCCAAAAATAAAACAAACTTCTCAACAGTATAGGTTAACCTTTTGTCGACTGCCTCCCATTCCGTTGTATGTGGGGCGCCACCAGGGGCACCACCAGGGGGCGCTGAACGATTGGCAGTCCCGCTAACAGTCTGTCTATTTGTTTGTCTTTTTTTTATTTTAGTGTGTGTTAAAAGTCTGTGTGAATGTTCTCCGGTTTGTTTTATGTGGGGGGAGGGGGAGGGGGTTAGGGGAAACTTTTTTTCAGCTTCTCACCTTGCCGGAGATGCGATTATTTTTCCGGGTCGCAACCGGCCGATCTGCGGCCTACCATCGATGGGGCTGGAGACCTCCTCGGACTGACTTTGTGCCCCAGAGCGAGGGCCGCGGACCTAACATAGGAGCCCATCACTTGCCTGGGATCGCTCCAACCGTGGCCTGCGGACTTTACATCGGGAGCTCACAGTCTCGGGAGAGGCTAGTCGGGAGCTCCAACGGCGCGAAGGTTCGACCAGCCCCGATGCGGGGTCCGATCGCTCGGTGCGGGGGAGCTGACATCCCTCCGATACAGGAGCTGTTTGCCCTGTTGGGGAGGGTCTAACCGCCGTCTACGGGAGTCAAGATCGTCCCGTCAACGGAGAGCTCGAAACCCCCGACTGCGGGAGAGCATAGAAGGGAAGAGATTTGAACTTTTTTTTCGTCTTCCATCACAGTGAGGAATGTGGAGGAGTCACTGTGGTGGATGTTTATGTTAAAATGTATTTTGTGTGTTCCATTGCCTTTAATTATATGACTAACTTGGCAAATGAAATTCCTCGTATGTTGCAAAACAAACTTGGCTAATAAAGTATTATTGTGATTGAGATTGTGGTATTGGCATTGCTTAATATCTGCACTAGTTTCTTGATAATATTCTGCATCCTTTCTTTAACCATAGACATTTAATCCGCACAATGCGATTTTGAGTCAAGGAGTCACACAGTGTGGAAACAGGTCCTTTGGCCCAACTTGCCCATTCATTATGGTATTGAATCGAATCATTTAATATGGGAGTTATTCACTCTGCCTCTTTTGTCAGTTTAGTTTAGTTTAGTTTAGCGATACAGCACAAAAACATGCCCTTCGACCCACCGAGTCCGCACCGGCCAGCGATCCCCGCACATTAAGGTTACCCTTCACACCGTATCCTAGGGCAAAGTTACATTTACATCAAGCCAATTAACCTACAAACCTGTATGTTTTTGGAGTGTGAGAGGAAACCAAAGATCTCGGAGAAAATCCTCACTGGTCCCGGGGAGAATGTACAAACTCCGCAAAGACAAGCACCCGTAGTCAGGATCGAACCCGGGTCTCTGGCGCTGTAAGGCAGCAACTCTACCGTGCTGCTGTGAGTTCTTCTAGCACTTTGTGTTTTGCTCATTGTGTCAGTCTGTCCCTGACTCTGACATTTCACGTTTCTGAGTGAGTCATAAGATCATTACTGATAGGGAGCAGAATTAGGCCACTCGGATCATCACATCAACTCAGCCATTCAATTATGGCTGATCTACCTCTCCTTCCCAACCCCATTCTCTCGCCTTCTCCCCATAATCCCTGATACCCGTACCAATCAAACCAAGTCCTAAATACTGCTTTACCATTGTCTGTGGGAAAATTATTTCCTTATTCAATTGATCGGGACCAGTAGACTGCAAACAGGCTACGCCAGAGAATGAATGCTTGTGGGTTGTGGGTTGTTGGTGGTACTCTAAGGACCGACCTTTGATATTCAATGGTATTGTCGGTGTCCTTGAACATCAATATCGGTGAGTCTCCATTGACAGGAAACTCAACGGGATCACCCACATAATCACCATGGCAACAAGAACAAGTCAGAGGACATGTGGTCTCTGGCAGGTGACACGCCTTGATACGCAAGGCCCTTCCAGCACGTCAGGCGGGTAATCATTTATTGTCTTCCCACTGACTGGTTAGCAGGCAACAAAAGCTTTTATTGTACCTCGGTACACGTGACAAACACTAAACTAAAATTATGTATAAGATTCTCCACTTGCCTGGAAGTGCAGCTACAAACCTGTACGTCTTTGGAGTATGGGAGGAAACCGAAGATCTCGGAGAAAACCCTCGCAGATCACGGGGAGAACATACAAACTCAGTACAGACAGCACCCGTGGTCAGGATCGAACCCACGTCTCTGGCACCTCATTCGCTGTAAGGCAGCAACTCTAGCGTTGAGCCACCGTGACCACCGTGACCTCCCAGCTGTTATCAGGCACCCAAACCATCCTATCTCCAAGTAGAGAGCGGTCCTGACCTACCATCTACCTCATTGGAGACTCAGACTATCTTTAATCGGACTTTACTGGACTTTATCTTACACTAAATGCTATACATTAAATCCTGTAACTGTACACTGTGGACGGCTCAATTGTAATCCAGTACAGTATTTCCGCTGACCGGATAGCACGCAACAAAAACGCTTTTTTCATGTACCTCGGTACATATGACAATAAACTTGTTGTGAGGCTAATGAAAAATTCTAATTTACTTAAAATTATTTCAGGTTTAAGCAACTCATTTCTGTAATACACATCATCAAAGCGCCTGGAAATTATGGCCGATTCCGCAGGCCTCGCGGCACGAGGCCCCGCACATGCGCACACTTCATTCTCCCCTCCTATTCATAGGTTGAGACGGTCAGGATGTTTAGTACGTCTTGATGCAACACTGGAGCATCAGGAGATAATGGTGTTCCAATAGCTGGTGGTACATATATTGCTTGGTCATCAACTTCACTCATTGTTATTTACATTTCCATTTTTAGAATTACTTATAGAAGTTTTCATAGGGGATGATGGGAGTGTTGAAGGAAGTTCTCGATTAATGTTATCAAGGAGTGACGGAGCTGATGGAGAAGACGGACATGGTGCAAGGTCACGAAGTGAGACAGTTGACTGACGTCCATCCAGATACTTGATAGTTGCATAAGAAGGGTTGACATCAGTCAGTTCAACTTCATCAACCAAGGGCTCATTCTTATTTGATCGGACATACCGACGAAGCAACACGGGCCCAGGGCCAGTCAACCATGATGGCAGAGAAGTACCACTGGAAGAACGGCGTCTGAAGTTAAAGAACCGCTCATGCAGAGTAGTATAGGTAGCACTTGACAGTAGAGATCTGATGGAGTGCAATGCATCTGGTAGAACACATTCCCAATGCTGATCTGGTATGTCATTTGACTTTAAAGCCAGTTTCACTGCTTTCCAAATGATTCCATTATACCTCTCAACCTGACCATTTCCAATAGGATGATATGGTGTTGTTTTTCCTGTTGCAATTCCTCTATTAGAAAGGTAGTCTTTTAAATCTTTTGACATGAATGAGTTGCCCCTATCAGAATGTATGTAACTTGGAAATCCACAGAATGAAAACAGTTGATCTAAACATTTGATAACCGTAGCGGCTGACATATTTGGACAAGGAAAAGCAAATGGGAACCTCGAATATTCATCAACTATGGTGAGTATATAAACATTTTGAGAGGAGGATGGGAAAGGCCCTTTGAAGTCAATACTCAAACGTTCCAAAGGGTGAGTAGCTTTGATCAATCTTCCAATGGCGGTGCTGGCACGAAGGGCCAAATGGCCTACTCCTGCTCCTATTGTCTAAAGTCCTTCTTCAGGACAGAAGAACCTTGGTTTTAATTCAGCACAGATTCTACATGAAGCACACGTCATCTTCACATCTTCTGTAGAGAAAGGTAAGTTTTGGAACAAACATAGTGTAACAGACGTGTGACGCCAGGATGACACAGCCCATTGTGAAGATCAGTGAGTGCAGAAGAATGAACAGAGGCACAAAATGCTCGGGTTAATGTATCCGGAGCAACATTATCCTTACCAGGGTGGCACTCCATTGAATAACTATATGCAGATAATTCAATCCTCCATTCATGAATTTTACTGTTTTTAATCCTTGTTTGTTTCCGATTATCCAGCATAAAAGCTACTGAACGCTGATCTGTTATCAAAGTGAAGTGCTGGCGGGCAAGGAAATGACTCCATTTTTCTCACTGCTTGAATAATTGCTGTAGCTTCCTTTTCGACGGGTGGGTAGTGCAATTCACTACCTTGGAGAGTACGAGACATGAAAGCCACTGGTCGTCCTCCTTGATTTAATGTTGCTGATACTGCTAAATCAGGCAGGAGGGAGATCCAAAGGGGAGATCCTCATTGATGGCGTGTAATGTCGCAGATTCCAATTGTTTCTTTAAAGTAAAGGCACCAATTGCTGTAGAGTCAAGGGGGAAAGATTTTGCTCTAATCAAAGGTTGAATTTTGTCAGAAAAATTTGGTATCCATTTAGCATAATATGCAAACATCCCAAGAACCCTTCGTAGAGAGTTTAATGTAACTGGAACAGGTAGCTCTTAGAGTGGGCGGAGTCTTTCTGGATCAGGCTTGATTATATCATTTCCAACCCAATAACCAAGAATATTAAATGATGACACTGATGTTATTGACTTAGCCTCATTTAATGTTAGACTTTTAGAATGTACAACTTCTAAAAACCATTGTACATTTTCAGCTTGGTCTTTTCCTGCAATAGTTATATTATCAAGATAAGGGAAAGTATCGTTAAGGTTTTCCTGTTCAACAAGTTTGTCCATCTCTCTCTGAAAAACATCCACACCATTAGTTACACCAAAAGGAATTCCGCAGTAGTGGTATAATTTCCCATTTGCTTCGAACGCAGTGTATTTCTTTTCTGATTCTTTCAAAGGAATTTGGTAGTAAGCACTTTTTAGGTCAAAAGTGGAGAATATCTTACACTTAGCTAATGTATTGATAATCTCTTCTATACGAGGTAATGGATATGCATCAAGCTCCATTAACTGGTTTATAGGTTGAGAGTAATCAATGTTTGAGAGTCTCTTTCTATGTCTCTCCAAGGAGTCCTTAACCATGACAACTTTTGGCCTCCAAGGGGAGCAGCTGGGTTGCCTGGTACCTTCTCTTAAAAGATCAGTTACTTCTGTGTTGATAAAGTTTCTGTCATCTTTACTAAAGTGTCTTGATTTTGTAGCAATTGGCTTGCACTTAGTGTATAAATTAGTGAATAAAGAAGGACATTCAACAGATGCAGCAGAAAAAACACACTATACTGGTGGCATTGACAATACAATCTCCTTTCAGGGACCCAAGCAGTCATTCCAAGTCCGACAGAGGTTCACCTGCACCTCCTCCAACCTCGTCTACTGCATCCGTTGCTCCAGATGCCAGCTAATCTACATCGGTGAGACCAAGCGGAGGCTAGGCGATCGTTTCGCCGAACACCTCCGCTCGGTCCGCAACAACCAACCCGACCTCCCGGTGGCTCAGCACTTCAACTCCCCCTCCCACTCCGTATCCGACCTCTCGGTCCTGGGCCTCCTCCATGGCCAGAGTGAACAACACCGCAAGTTTGAGGAACAACATCTCATATTCCGCTTGGGGAGTCTGCATCCTCTGGGCTTAAACATTGAATTTTCTCAATTCTGTTAACCCAGACTGCTCCTTTCCCCCCACCCCCCCACCTCTCCCTCAGCCCTCGGGCCCTGACATTCCTTCTCCATCTCCCCCCCCCCCCCCCCCCCAAGTCGCACTAGCTTCTCATTTTCACACCAGAAACAGCTTACAATGGCCTGCTTTCCTTATCACCAATACTTTTTTGCATATCTTTCACTCATTGTTCTTGCTTTATCTCTCCATATCACTGTTTATATCTCTCGTGTCCCTGATCCCTGACCAGTCTGAAGAAGGGTCTCGACCCGAAACGTCGCCTATCTCCTTCACTCCTTAGATGCTGCTGCACCCGCTGAGTTTCTCCAGCTTTTTGTGTAACCCAAGATCAGGCATTGTTCCTTCAAAGGCTGGAGAAACTCAGCGAGTACAGCAGCATCTAAGGAGCGAAGGAGATAGGCGACGTTTCGGGTCGAGACCCTTCTTCAGACATAGTTCCTTCATACATTATTTGAAGTGCTCTGTGCATTCTGAAAATCCTGACCTAGAATTATATCATATAACATATAACATATAACAATTACAGCACGGAAACAGGCCCTCTCGGCCCTTCCAGTCCGTGCCGAACATTTATTTTCCCCTAGTCCCATCTACCTGCACTCAGACCATACCCCTCCATTCCCTTCCCGTCCATATACCTATCCACTTTACTTTTAAATGTTAAAATCGATCCTGCCTCCACCACTTCTGCTGGAAGATCATTCCACACAGCCACCACTCTCTGAGTAAAGACGTTCCCCCTCATGTTACCCCTAAACTTCTGTCTCTTAATTCTCATGTCATGCCCTCTTGTTTGAATCTTCCCTACCTTCAATGGGAAAAGCTTATCCACGTCAACTCTGTCTATCCCTTTCATCATTTTAAAGTCCTCAATCAAGTCCCCCCTTAACCTTCTGCGCTCCAAAGAATAAAGACCTAACTTGTTCAACCTTTCTCTGTAACTTAGTTGCTGGAACCCAGGCAACATTCTAGTAAATCTCCTCTGTACTCTCTCTATTTTGTTGACATCCTTCCTATAATTAGGCGACCAAAATTGTACACCATACTCCAGAATTGGTCTTACCAATGCTTTGTACAATTTTAACATTACTTCCCTACTCCTATATTCAATGCTCTGATTTATAAAGGCCAGCACACCAAAAGCTTTCTTTACCACCCTATCTACATGCGATTCCACCTTCAGGGAACTATGCACAGTTATTCCTAGATCCCTCTGTTCCACAGCATTCCTCAATTCCCTACCATTTACCATGTACGTCCTATTTTGATTTGTCCTGCCAAGATGTAGCACTTCACACTTATCAGCATTAAACTCCATCTGCCATCTTTCAGCCCACTTTTCCAAATGGCCCAAATCTCTCTGTAGACTTTGAAAATCTACTTCATTATCCACAACACCACCTATCTTAGTATCATCTGCATACTTACTTATCCAATTTTTCACCCCATCATCCAGATCATTGATGTACTATCGCTACATCGCTTCACAAAATTTTCAAAATACCAAGACATACAGATTTATAGACAGTTTTGTTCAGAATAAAGTCTACACTACAAGATCCAATAATTTGAGTATTGAGAGCCATCGAGATTTCCTTATTTGAAGGAATTATAGTTAGATTTAGTCGAGATACAACTTGTTCACTTATAAAACTTTCTGAACTGCCAGAATCAAGAAGTACATTAAGTGTATGGCCATTGATGGATACCATTGTAGCTGCACGAGACACGCTCTGAGGAAATGCAGCTGTAATTGAACATAAAGAAGGCATATACATGGCAGCAGTCACCATTTTAGTATTTGCTTTGGACTTGCATACTCTAGAATAATGTCCCTTCTTGCCACAACTATTACAAGTTGCCACTTGAGCAGGACGTATCTCTCTATTATGAATATTACCCCCACAAAAGTAACACTTCCTTTTTGAATAAGTATATGCTGCAGCAAGGGCACCTTTATCAGTTGAAATTGTTTCAGCTTCCTCCATATTAATCCATCTAGTTGCAGCAGAATACACATTAGATGAGCCATAAGCAACTGAATTTTTCTGAGCAAAGTCTAATGAGTAAGCTTGATTGGAAGCTGACTGCAAATCCAAGCTTTTGTTTTCTAATAGTCTCTGTCATATTAGAGGCGATGCCAAACCATTGATAAAAGAGTCTCAAATACGTTCCTGTCGATATTGATCAGCCGTAACTGCTTTGAAGGCACAGTCTTTACCAGGTCTTTGAAGTTCTTGTAAAAATTCATCAAGTGACTCACCAGGTTTTTGTTTACGAGTAGCAAGGAGGTGTCGAGCGAATATTACATTGTGTGTCTTCACGAAGAGTCTGCTTAGTACACCAATAGCAGAATCATAAGTTGTACATTCCTCTTGGTAATGGGGAATTATACCACTACTGCAGAGTTCCTTTTGGTGCAACTAATGGTGTGGCTGTTTTTCAGAGAGAGATGGACAAACTTGTCGAACAGGAAAACCTTAAAGATACTTTCCCTTATCTTGATAATATAACTATTGCAGGAAAAGACCAAGCTGAATGATAAACATGTACAACGGTTTTTAGAAGTTGCACATTCCTCTATGCAATAATATACATCATAAGAGACAGAGCTTATTAATGTCCTGAATTTTGTCTGGTGCATTGTCGCCACACTCATCAAAGAAGTGATTTAGTGTACGAAGCCAGTGCTTCCATTCCTTTGCAGCAGTAGGTGTTGGGATCCAGATCCAAGCGTTTCAATAGTTTCTCCATCTCGATGTCGCACTGCTTAACTTCTGAGATTGAGTTGCTTAAATTGTTGTGAGGCAAATGCAAAATTCTAATTTACTTAAACTTTATTTAAGCTTTAAGCAACTCATTTATACAATGCACATCTTCAAAGCGGCTGGAAATTATCGCTGATTCCTCAGGCCGCGCCGGCCCGAGGCCCTGCACGTTCTCACCTTCAAAACTAAACTAACCTAAACAATCCACAACAAAGAAATCAAACTGAAGAAGGATCCCGACTCAAAACGTCACCTATCCACGTTCTAAAGAGATGCTGCCTGACCAGCTAGGTTACTCCAGCACTTTGTGTCCTTTTTGCGATTGGAGGCCAAGTCAGTGGATATTTTTAAGGCAGAGATAGACAATTTCTTGATTAGAACGAGTGTCAAGGGTTATGGGGAGAAGGCAGGAAAATGGAATTAGGAGGCGAAGCGGACTTGAATGGCGGAGTGGACTCGATGGGCCAAATGGCCTAATGCTACGCCTATAACTTGTGAGTGTGAACTAGCATCTGCAGTTCCTTGTTTCTGCTAAAACAATCCATTTGATTGATACTCTACCAACCAGTCAAAATAATTAATTCACTGTACCAGAGGCACACAGAGGCTGCAGTGTGTACTTCTGCATTGTAGTTTATCACTACTTGAACAGTCACTCACACATCTGCATGCTCCACTGTCAACAAGTATACGGGCTCACAAAATACCATCTACTTGGGAGGCACGGTAGCATAGTGGTGGAGCTACTGCTTTACAGCACCGGAGACCCGGGTTCTATCCTGTACAAAGTTTGTACGTTCTCCCCGTGACCCGCCTGCGTTTTCTCCGAGATCTTCGGTTTCCCCCCACACTCTATAGACATACAGGTTTGTAGGTTAATTGGCTTGGTGTAAATTTAAAATCGTCCATTGTGTGTGTTGGATAGTGTCAATGAGCGAGGGTCGCTGGTCGGTGCGGACTCAGTGGGCCGGAGGGCCTGTTTCCGCACTGTACCTCTAAACTAAACTAAACTAAACGTTGGGTTCTTCCGTCGTATCCCATCCTGACTTGAAAATATATCTCCGGTCCAAACATCTCCAGTCTTTAATCATTAATGGGTCTAAATGTGCCTAAACCTTCTTCTCCAACAGCACAGTTGCAGTATCTGCAACTGTTCAAGAAGGTGGCATATCCGCATCTATTTAAGTGGGCAGCACGGTGGTGCAGTGCTAGAGCTGTGCCAGCGACCCAGGTTCAATCCTGACTCGGGGTGCTTGTCTGTACGGAGTTTGTTCGTTCTCCCCGTGACCCGCGTGGGTTTTCTCCGGGTGCTCCGGTTTCCTCCCACACGCCAAAGACGTACAGGTTTGTAGGTTAATTGGCTTCGGTAAAGTTTGTAAATTGTCCCTGGTAGGACATTGTCAGCGTGCAGGGATCGCTGGTCAACGGGGATCAAGTGGGCCGACTGCCCTGTTTCCGCGCTGTATCTCTAAACTAAACTCAAACTAAATATCCTCCCATGCTCCAAAGTAGGTTAATTGCCCACTGAAAATTGTAAATTCAAAGGTTTCAAATATTTAAAAGGTATTTTTATTGTCCCATGTACCAATTAAGGTATCATTGAAACTCGATTTACCAACCCAAATTGTCTCTCGTGTGCAGGATAGTGCTAGTGTTTGATGCAATCGCTGGTCGGCGTGGACTTGGTGGGCTGAAGGGCCTGCTTGCCTGTTGTATCTCTGGAGACTAAAGTCTGAAGATTAAATTCTAAAGTGCAATTAGTAATGGCCTACAAATGCTGGCCTTGCCAATGATGTCAAGATCCTGCAGATGAAAGTAAATAACAGTTACGCTTGCCTGACTGAGGAATGAATTAGTTTACCTGTTCACTCTCTGATCATATATTTTCTTGCACAGAATGCTTACCAAGCTTACGCTTTCTGAACAATTACGAGATATTTAAGGGATTATCAAGGAATTGGAAACAGGCTAGAGACAGGAAACATGTTCCCTGATGTTGGGGGAGTCCAGAATCAGGAACCACAGTTTAAGAATAAGGGGTAGGCTACTTAGAACGGAGATGAGGAAAACCTTTTTCACCCAGAGAGTCGTGAATCCATGGAATTCAACCTCTCCCAATATTCAGACCCTCATGTAGAAATATCAACAGTGAAAATACTCAATATGTCAGGCAACATCTGATGAAAGTTGTTGATCTGAAACATTACCCCTTTCTTTCTTCATTGATGTTGAATCTGAAGAAGGGTCCTGACCCAAAACGTGACCTGTCCTTTCCTTCCACAGATGCTGCCTGACCTGCTGGGCTCCTCCGGCACTTTGTGCTTTGTTTTCTCCACTGACGTAGCCGGACCTGCTGACTATTTCCAGTATTCTCTGATTTTATTTCAGATTTCCATCATCCGCATATGGGATATGGGGAGAAGGCAGGAACTGGGTACTGATTGGGGATGATCAGCCATGATCACAGTTAATGGTGGTGCTGGCTGGAAGGGCCGAATGGCCTACTCCTGCACCCATTGTCTATTGTCTATTGTCTATAGCTAATCCATGCATTGACTTCTGTAACCAAGTATAGTAGTACTGGCATGGTAACAATGTGGTTAAATCATTAAATTAACAGCCAAGGTTCTGGATCATTGATCAAGAGGCATGATCTTACATCTCACACTGGGAGCTGAGGAATATAAAGCCATGTAATTAAATAAAGCTGGGAATAAAGGCGTCTCAGTATCCACAAAGCCACAGGATTATTGTCAATGGTTTTCAAATCTGTTTTCCGAACCAAATCTGGTCTACGTGGAATCCTAGAATGACTAATAGAGTGAAGAGCCTGCCCAGATTTAGACCACAGCGATCCAGGCCATACTGAGACCATGCCGACCAGTGATCCCCGTACACTAGACTTAGACTGGTCAGTACATGGACAGGACAGGTTTGGAGGGATATGGACTAGTGTACAGGTGGGACTAGTGTAGCTGGAACTTTTTGGCCGATGTGGGCAAGTTGGGCTGAAGGGCTTGTTTCCGCACTATATCACTCTACGACTGGCACGATCCTACACTCCAGGGACAATTTATCATCTTAATCAAATCCAATTAATCTACCAACTTGTATGTCTTTGGAGTGTGGGTGGAAACCGGAGCATCCGGTGAAAACCCACGTGGTCACAGGGAGAACATACAAGCGTAACGACAGCATCCGTAGTCAGGATCGAACTCAGATCTTGGATGCTGTAAGGCAGCAAATCTACCTATGCACCACTCTATTTATTGACCTCTAATATGGGGTTTCTCCTTATTATCACATCAGGGAGAACGTACAAACATAAAGACAGCACCCGTAGTCAGAATTGAACCCAGGTCTCTAGTACAGTAAGGCAGCAACTCTATCGCTGTGCCACAGTGCTGCCAGTGAGATGAGATGATTTTTTCACTCAAAAGGGTGGTGCATGTATGGAATGAGTTGCTAGAGGAGGTAGTTGAGGCAGGTACTATCGCGACATTTAAGAAACATTTAGACAGGTACATGGATAGGAGAGGTTTAGAGGGATATGGGCCAAGCACAGGCAGCTGGGACTTGTGTAGATGGGGCACGTTTGTCAGCGTGGGAAAGTTGGACCAAAGGGCTTGTTTCCACACTGTATGACTCTGTGACTCTCGGACTATCTCTGATCGGACTTCACTGGCATTATCTTGCACTGAACGTTATCCCCTTCATCATGTATCTGTACACTGTGTATGGCTCGATTGGAATCATGTATTGGCCTTCCGCTGGCTGGGTTAGCACGCAACAGTGGCGTTTCACTGTACCTCGGTACACGTGGCAATAAACTAAAACTAAACTGGACTCAGGCTGGGTAAGGATGACAAATCTCCTTTTCAAAAATCTGACATATCCAATGCTGCCAGTACTAATAGGAGCTATATAACTCCAGATTTATTTCATGACATTAATCTTAATTAAATAATCCCCCACCTGCTATGGTGGGATTTGAATTTAACCCTCCAGTTCAATCATCCAGATTTGTGGGTTACTCATCCGGGAATTGAGGCACTGAGCTAACCTTACCCTTACACTACTGGTAAATAGCAAGACTCGTCACACTTTCGCAGCAGATGCTATCTAATATTTAATATCTAATATTTAATGGTGTGCCCTTTGGGGGAAAGACAAAACATCCACATAAGCACAACGTTAATCAGAGAACCTGAAGCTACTCCATTTCACTCTGGGCCACACTTCCTAAAATCGTAGTCATAGAGTGATACAGTGTGGAAACAGGCCCTTCGGCCCAACTTGCCCACACCGGCCAACATGATCCAGCTACACTAGTCCCACCTGCCTGCACTTAGTCCATACCCCTCCAAACCTGTCCTATCCATTTTTAAGAATGAAAACTGCAGATGCTGGAAAAATCAAAGGTAGGCAACAAATGCTGGAGAAACTCAGCGGGTGTGGCAGCATCTATTGAGAGAAGGAATAGGCGACGTTTCCAGTCGAGACCCTTCTTCAGACCTGGATTGCAGGCAACAAAAAAATCTTTTGACCGTACCTCGGTACAGGTAACGATAAACTAAAATAATTCAAGGTGGCATAGATTCCCAGTCTGCCGAAGGGCCCGTTTCCATGCTCGGCTGCTCCTTCTGTGAATCTATGATTGTATCATCTTTAGATCGACACAAAAAAGCTGGAGTAACTCAGCAGGACAGGCAGCATCTCTGGGGAGAAGGAATGGGTGACCCTTCGAGTCGAGAACCTTCTTCAGACTAGTTCGGAAAAAGTGAAACGAGAGGTATAGACGATGATGTAGAGAGATAACGAACAATGAATGCAAACAATGATGAAGGAAACAGGCCATTGGTAGCTGTATGTTGGGTGAAAACGAGAAGCTGGTGCGACTTGGGTGGGGGAGGGATGGAGAGAGGGGGAGTGCCGGGGCTACTTGAAATGAGAGAAATCATAATTCATACCACTGGGCGGTAAGCGTTTGTGTCATCTGTGTGTCATCTGTGCCAATTGTTAGTGCTCCCCTTGACTTACAAAGACCTGCAAGTGGAACAGCAGAGGAAGTAAGGAACATCAGTTTTCACCAATTGCCGCAGGCCAACACAACTCATTATTTAGGGCACTCGTTCACCATTCCACAAACAACTCATAATTCAGGCAGCAACTTACTTATTGATGACAATCTGCCATCGTATGAATATTTCATCGCATCAAGCAAGGTGATTGCAAGCTGCTCTCGCGTGTTTAGATGTGAAAACTGACTTGCAATAACATGAAAGAAAGAACGTCTATTAATTAATTAAAATTGAAAAATTGAAAATGCTGGGATTACTGAGCGGGTCTGACAACATCTGCGGAAAGAGGTGAACAAGGTTAACACTTCGGGTCAATGGCCTTTCAGCAAGGGCGGCATGGTGGCGCAACGGTAGAGTTGCAGTCTTACAGCGCCTGGTTCGATCCTGGGTTCGATCCTGACCTTGTTTGCTGTCTGTACGGAGTTTGGACGTTCTCCCCGTGACCTGCGTGGGTTTTCTCCGGGATCTCCGGTTTCCTCCCACATTCCACATACAGGTACAAGTCTGTAGGTCAATTGGCTTGGTATAATTGTAAATTGTCCCTCGTGTAGGGTAGCGTTAGCGTTAGTGTGCGGGGATAACTGGTCAGCACGGACTCAGTGGGCTGCAAGGCCGGTTTCCATGCTGAATATAGACAATAGAATCTTTCAACTAAATTCAAAACTAAAACCTTTTTTGGGCAGTGTTGGACGTGAAGGAATTATTTGATAGGTAATGGTTGGGAGGCCAGAAATGGAAAGATAAAAGGTGTGAGATAAAAGATAGAAAAATTAATAATTAAGAAGCCAGAGAAAGCAATATTGGAGGAAGGGGAGCGAGAATCAGTCTGAAGAAGGGTCCCGATCAGAAACATCACCCATCTATGTGCTCCAGAGATGCTGTCTGACGTAATGCATTTTCTGTCGATCTTCGGTGTAAACCAACATCTGCAGTTCCTTCCTACACATCCAGCCTCTCACAGTATAGTGTATCATTTTATGTGGCGTGCACTCTATCAGGTGTGCAGCACGCAGCTGAGTGATGAAAATATCCACCAGCATCCACCGTCAAGTGGACATTTTAGTTTAGTTTAGAGATACAGCACGGAAACAGGCCCCTCCGGCACATGAGTCCACGCCGACCATCATTCACCCCGTACACTCACACTATCCAACACATAGCAACTTAGAAACATAGAAACACAGAAAATAGGTGCAGGAGTAGGCCATTCGGCCCTTCGAGCTTGCACCGCCATTCAATATGATCATGGCTGATCATCCAACTCAGTATCCCGTACCTGCCTTCTCTCCATACCCTCTGATCCCCTTAGCCACAAGGGCCACATCTAACTCCCTCTCAAATATACCCAATGAACTGGCCTCAACTACCCTCTGTGGCAGAGAGTTCCAGAGACCCACCACTCTCTGTGTGAAAAAAGTCCTTCTCATCTCGGTCCTAAAGGATTTCCCCCTTATCCTTAAGCTGTGACCCCTTGTCCTGGACCTCCCCAACATCGGGAACAATCTTCCTGCATCTAGCCTGTCCAACCCCTTAAGAATTTTGTAAGTTTCTATAAGAACCTGTAAGTTTCTATAAGATCCTTTCTGTAAGTTTCTATAAGATAACACATCAGGAACAATTTACAACAGAACCCAATGAACCTACAAACCTGTACGTCTTTGGAATGTGGGAGGAAACCGGCGCACCCGGAGGAAGGCCACGGGGGTGAAAGTGCAAACCCCGTACAGATAAGCACCCGCAGTCAGGATCAAACCCGGGTCTCTGGCGCTGCGAGGCAGCAACTCTGCCGCTGCGCCACCGTGCCACCCTTTGTGATGTATTTATGATGTGTCGGGGTCAGCATTAGATGTGGAGTCACCGTGGCAACACTGTGGAATTCAGCAGTCGGGGAGGGAGAAACATGTGTCGGCACACAGTGAGAACTCGCTGCTCTTCATTGACATGGTGGCAGGGATCTTTGCTGTCCACTCGAGAGCATTTATTCTCGCACCCCCTGTGTTGCAGGCATTTCCAGCAAGATTCATGCAAAGCCCAAATATAACACAAATAAGGGGCAAGCCAATCCATTGCCTCACTGATGCCCAAGGACAGGTGATCCCCACCCTAGTCATCTTCATAGGTTCATAAGTTCAGTTGTAAGAGCAGATTTAGGCCATTCAATCATCTCTCCCTCTCAACTCCATTCTCGAACACGGGTCTCTGGCGATGGAAAGCAGCAACTCTACCGCTGCGCCATCGTGCCGCCCCAGTCCCTTGCTTTAGATGCACCATCCGTGGAACATATTGCTCACTCCCACCAAGTAGACGTTGTTCATCCTGCTGGATGTAAAATCCCACGCACAGACTTCTTCGACAGAAAACTTGGCCTAGATTTAGCTGTGGCATGGTCGAGTAATTCTTTCATTTCCCAGTCATTAGTTGGAAAACAAAGCTGTCGCCATTTGAAAATAAAGAGAAATGGCAGGAAACAGATTTTTTTTTTAAAAAGCCCTTGATAAATGCGTGTGACATGTTTGGAAAGGGAAGACTCTGGATAATGTGGTCCGGAGATAATAGCATTTTCGATTCTGGAAATGGCTTTATCCTTCTGTAATATCTACTCATACATCAAAATCAATGCCCATGATATGCGAAATATCCTTTGGAAATCATTACTGCTTTTCCAAAGTTTTCATAGTAGTTATGTCGAGTGTATATTCTATTCGATGCAGATACAATTATGTAGATACTGCCGACAGACAGGAAGTGACACAGCTGGCGTCCTGGTGCCATCGCAACAACCTGGAGCTCAATGCTCTTAAGACAGTGGAATTGATAGCTGACTTTAGGAGAGTTCCCCCTCACCCCACTCACCATCAACAACACCACAGTCACATCTGTGGAGGCATTGGAACCATTATCTCCAGGGACCTTAAATGGGAGGCCGCCATCGACTCCACAGTCAAAGAGGCCCAACAGAGGACGTACTTCCTGCGGCAGCTGAAAAAACACAATCTCCCTCAGGCAATGATGGTCCAATTTTATATGGCCATCATAGAGTCTGTCCTCACCTTCTCCATCACGGTCTGGTTTGGCTCAGCCACCAAGCACGACACCTGGAGGCTGCAGCGAATCGTCCGATCAGCAGAGAAGATTATTGGCTGCAACCTTACCTCCGTTGATGAACTGTACACTGCAAGGGCCAGGAAGCAAGCGGGTAAGATCATCTCTGACCCCTCTCACCCCGGCCACAAACTCTTTGAATCACTTCCCTCTGGAAGGCGACTCCGGACTCTCAAAGCTGCCACAGCCAGACATAAAAACAGTTTTGTTTTCCATGAGCAGTAGCTCTACTCAACAGCCAAAAATCTATAGCCTCCCTTTGATCTGCTATTTTATTTAATTCTTCACATGTTTAAATTATAATGTTTTATTTTTAATTGTCTACTGTATATTGTGTTGTTATCTTTGCGAGCAAAGCCCCAAGGCAAATTTCTTGTATGTATACCTACTTGGTTAATAAAATGTATTCAATTCCATTCAATTCAACTATGGGAGGCATAGATAAGGCCAGACAATCAGGTTGTTCCTAGTTACGAGATGGAAAGTGCCTTGGAATAAATATCACCAGCAATTTGTCCTCGACCAGCCACATCACCAACAAGCATCAGGCTATTAAATACTCGAAATACAAGGTCGGCACGGTGGCTGGGGGTACTGTCTGTATTTTATTTTGTACGTTCTCCCCGTGACCTGCGTGGGTTTTCTCCGGGTGCTCCGGTTTCCTCCCACACTCCAAAGACGTACAGGTTTGTAGGCTAATTGGCTTGGTAAAATTGTAAATTATCCCGAGTGTGTGTGGGATAGTGTTAGTGTGCAGGGAACGCTGGTCAGAGCGGACTCGATGGGCAGAAGGGGCTGTTTACACATTGCATCTCTAAACTAAGTCTCCAAATAAGCTCCGAACTACATGTACTTGGGGGCAATGATTTTGTCTTTTCACTATTATTGTTTATTTGTTTTTTTATTGCTTCTCATGGCGTATATAGTATACTATGTTTACATTTCTGGTGTGCTGCTGCAAGTAAGAATTTCATTGTTCTGTTTTGGGGCATATGACAATAAAACACTCTTGGTTTTACTATTGATTTTATTTAAAGCTATGGCCAAGAAAGCTCACTAATATCTACACCTCTTCGGCTTAGAAGGTTCGGCATGTCTTTAACAACCCTCGCCAATGTCTATAGATGCGCCGCAGAAAGCATTTTATCAGGTTGCATTACAGCACGGTTAGGGCACAGCTCCATCCAAAACCACAAGAAATTGCAGAGAATTGTGGACATAGCCCAGACCATTGCATAAACCAGCCCCGACCTCCATCGACTCCATCTACACCATGATGCCACTAGCATAGTCAAAGACCAGTCTCACCACCCCCCTAGTCACTCCCTCTTCTCCCTTCTCCCATCGAGCTGGAAGTACAGAAGTTTGAAAACACATCCCTTCAGATTTCTTCCCAGATGTTATCAGGCAACTGAACAGACCGCTCATCAGTGCAGTCCCATGGCTGCCAACATTGGGTGAGAGTTGAGAGTGAGAAATTGCGAGGGAGTGTAGCGACCGAGGGGGGGGGGGGGGGGGGGGGTGAGGGTAGGGAGCTTTGGCATTTTTCAGATTGAAATTGTGCAAGCTGGTGCACACAGAAGCGAGTCTTTTAACTTATACTTGAATGCAACATTTATGCTTTAAATTGGATTCGGTATGAATAAGCTTCGGCTAAATTACATTCCTAATTACATTCCACAGTAGAGCCAGGCTCTGATGAAAAGGCGCAGCGCATGAATGATCTTAGTATATTCATGTATGGAAATCAGATTATAATTCATGTTGTTAAGCATATATATAGAACTATACTATAGAAACAAGAAAAATATAATGCCACATATTCAATCAAGTAGTACACAAACTGCTGGAGAAACTCAGCGGGTGCAGCAGCATCTATGGAGCGAAGGAGATAGGCAACATTTCGGGCCGAAACCCTTCTTCAGACTGATTGCCTATTTCCTTCGCTCGATAGATGCTACTGCACCCGCTGAGTTTCTCCAGCATTTTGTGTACCCTCGATTTTCCAGCATCTGCAGTTCCTTCTTTAACATATTCAATCAAGTATATGGTTCAATTAAATTAAGATATATATGGAAAACATATATATGGAAACAGGCCCCTCATACCACCAGCCTAAACAAAACTACTTTTTCTCCCCCAAATCATCCCGCGGGCCAATTGGACCCCTTCGCGGGCCGGTAGTTTGACGCCCCTGCTTTAAACCAATGCCCTCTAGTTCTTGTATATCATATCCCGGGAAAAATTAACTTATATATTCCCCTCATGATTTTATTTTTACTTACCTCTAAAACATTTTTTGCTTTATTTTGAATTTCCGGCACCTGCAGATTTTCATTCCACGAATGTCAAATGGAATCATTAGTACTGCAGTTACATTGCCATTTTAAATACTGCAATGGGGTTAAGAAAATCAAATTGCTCGTTCTTTACGGGAAACCCGCCGATAGAAAACTATTCTCATTGGTGAGTGCCTGCCATCCGGAGCGGGATGGTGGCGCGATCCATGCGTACACGAGAGAGATGTGGCCCGCCATCTGCTCACAGACATGCGTCCCGGCCCCTCTGCGGACCAATGTTGCTGATCTCTGATCTAATTGCACACATAGGTGGTGATTATTTGCATGCCTTGGCTACGCAAAACACCAAATATCACTGTGACATCACACGTGACAAGAAGCACTCATTCATTCATTAATTCACTCATTCATTCATTCATTCATTCACTCGTTCAGTCATTCATACATTCATACATTCAGAGAGCTTTATTTACACCTGGAGGCACAAAGAATTTCAGATGCTGGTTTACAAAGTGCTGAAGTAACTCAGCGGCTCAGGCAGTATCTCTGGTGAATGGGGATCGGTGATATTTCTGTTAGGGACCCTTCTTCAGACAGATTGATAGTTAATTCAGTCTGGTCTGCTTCATCTGTCTATTCTCTTGCTCCATCTCTGGACACTTTCAAGAGAGAGCCAGATAGGGCTCTTAAAAATAACGGAGTCAGGGGACATGGGGAGAAGGCAGGAAACGGGTACTGATTGGGAATGATCAGCCATGATCACATTGAATGGCGGTGCTGGCTAGAAGGGCCGAATGGCCTACTCCTGCACCTCTTGTCTATTGTCCATCCCATTATAACGTTCTGTCTTCTGGCTTAATAAATCACCATTTTTTCCCTTCGGGCCCGAGTCCATGCAGGCCAGCGATCCTCGTACACTGTCCTACACACACTAAGGACAATTTACACTTATACCACGCCAATGATACTAGTTCAAGTTCCAGTTTACATTTATTGTCACTGTACCAATTGGTTCAGTGACAATAAATGTAAACGTAAATAAATAAAAGTACGGTTTTGGTCCCCTCATTTGAGGAAAGACATTCTTGCTATTGAGGGAATGCAGCGTAGGTTTACAAGGTTAATTCCCAGGGTGGCGGGACTGTCATATGCTGAGAGAATGGAGTGGCTGGGCTTGTACACTCTGGAGTTTAGAAGGATGAGAGGAGATCTCATTGAAACATATAAGAATGTTAAGGGCTTGGACACGCTAGAGGCAGGAAACATGTCCCCGATGTTGGGGGAGTCCAGAACCAGGGGCCACAGTTTAAGAATAAGGAATAAGCCATTTAGAACGGAGACGAGGAAACACTTTCTCTCACAGAGAGTGGTGAGTCTGTGGAATTCACTGCCTCAGAGGGTGGTGGAGGCAGGTTCTCTGGATGCTTTCAAGAAAGAGCTAGTTAGGGCTCTTAAAAATAGCGGAGGCAGGGGATATGGGGAGAAGGCAGGAACGGAGTACTGATTGGGGATGATCAGCCATGATCACATTGAATGGCGGTGCTGGCTCGAAGGATCGAATGGCCTACTCCTGCACCTATTGTCTATTGTCTAATGTCTATAATTTAACATCATACTACTAACCGAAAATAGATACAAAAAGCTGGAGTAACTCAGCGGGACAGGCAGTATCTCTGGTGAGAAAGAATGGGTGTTGTTTCGGGTCGAGATCCATCTGAAGAAGGGGCTCGACCCGAAACGTCACCCAGCCTTTCTCTCCGGAGATGCTGCCTGTCCCGCTGAGTTACTCCAGCTTTTTGTGTCTATCTATCTGCAGTTCCTTTCTACACATTTCTCCTCAGGGTCTCCTCAGGGTATCCTACTAAACCTGTACATCTCTGGAGTGGGGGAGGAAACCGAAGATTTTGGCCGAAACCAACGCAGGTCATGGGGATAAAGTACAAACTCTGTACAGACAGCAGCACCCAGGGCCAGGATCGAACCCGGGTCCCTGGCGCTGTGAGCCCTGTAATGCGGCAACTCTACCCCTGTGCCACTGTGCCGCCCGCCCGCCCTACTTACACGTGTGACACTACAATGCTTCAGGCACATTAATGGGTCTGAGGAATGGTTGCGAGTCGCAAAGATTCATCGATAAGGCTCTAAAATCCATAGCCGTCCCACAGCGGGAACAGTGATAGATTTGCCTACCATGCGGTGAATTAAAAATATGATGAAAATACATTTCTGACCTCTTCAACGTGAGTTTTAATTACGTTTCTCCTCAAGCTTGGCCTTGCGCTCCACACAATGGGTCTAACATGACTGATTTATATCCTTTCATTTGCCAGTTTGATTTATGTAAAGCAGTGCCTCTCACCAACAGCTTTAAGGGTAAATGATCCGTTAAAGAAATGTATGACGCATATTTGCATTTCTCTTTTTCAGATGCATTCACAACCCGTCTAATGGTGGTGATACATTAATGGCTTCCGGCAAGTCCCCCTTCACAGAAGGCAGACAAACAAAGACTTAACGGTTTCCACCGGCAATAAAAAACAATCCTGATACATCATCACCAACTGAAGTATAAATATAACCATCTATCTTTAGTGCTCTTTAGTACGGGTGTCAGGGGTTGTGGAGAGAAGGCAGGAGAATGGGGTTGAGAGAGAAAGATAGATGAGCCACGATTTAATGGCAGAGTAGAATTGACGGGCTGAATGGCCTAAATCTGCTCCTTCCAGCATATGAACTTACAAACTCTAACTGGCTCAAGGCATTGAAAGAAGGGGAAAATGTAAAGGGATGGAACACTATTGCAGTGGATGCCACTTAACACAGTGTAGTTTGGTTTAGTTTAGTTTAGAGTTACAGCATGGAAACAGGCCCTTCGGCCCACCAAGTCCGCGCCGACCATCGATCACCCATTCACACTAGTTCTATGTCAATGCACTTCCCATCCACTCCCTGCACACTAGGGGTAATTTGCAGCAACCAATTAACCTACAAACCCACGCGGTTTTAGGATGTGGGAGGAAACCAAAGCACCCGGAGGAAATCCACGACCTTCATGGGATAGGATCAGAATTAGGCCATTTGGCCCATCAAGTCTACTCCACCTTACAATTATGGCTGATCTATCTCTCCCTCCTAACCCCATTCTCCTGCCTTCTCCCCATAACCCCTGAAACCCGTACTAATCATCTATCTGTCTCTGTCTCTGCTTTAAAAATGTCCATTGACGGCCTCCACAGCCTACTGTGGCAAACAATTTCACAGATTCACCATCCTCTGGCTAAAGAAATTCCTCCTCATCTCCTTCCTAAAGGAATGTCCTTTAATTCTGAGGCTATGACATCTAGTCCTAGACTCTCCCACCAGTGGAAACATCCTCTCAACATCTACTCTGTCCAAGCCATTCATTATTCTGACCGTTTCAATGAGATCCCCCCTCATTCTTCTAAACTCTAGTGAGTACAGGCCCATTGCCGGCAAATGCTCATCATAAATTAACCCACTCATTCCGGGGATCATTCTTGTCCACATCCTTCCTCAGATATGGTGCCCAGAATTACTCACAATACACCAAATGTGGCCTTACCAGCGCCTTATAGTCTCAGCATTACTTTTATATTCTAGCCCTCTTGTAATAAATACTAGCATTGAGTTTGCTTTCTTTACCACCGTACCGACTTGCAGATTAACATTTTTGGGACACCTGCACCAGCACTCCCAAGTCTCTTTGCACCTCCGAATTCTGAATTCTCTCCCAATTCAGAAAATAGTCTACATCTTTATTCCTACTACCAAAATGCATGACTCCACACTTTGCTACATTCGAATCCATCTGCCACGTGTCTGCAACACTCTCCCAACCTGTCCAAGTCCTTCTGCAGAGCCCCAGCTTTCTCTACACTACCTACCCCTCTACATTATTTTCGTATCATACGCAAACTTGGCCACGAAGCCTCAATCCCCTCGTCCAAATCATTGATATACAACGTGAAGAGCAGCGGGCCCCAGCACCGAGCCATGCGGAGCTCCACTAGTCACTGGCAGACCACCAGAAAAAGCCCCCTTTATTGTCACTCTTCTGCCATCCAGCCAACCTGCTATCCATGTTAGGATCTGCTCTTTGATACCGTGGGCTCTCCTCTTCCTTAAGGGCCTGTCCCACTTGGGCGACCTAATCCGCGAGTTCTGGCACGTTTGCCTTCGACTCATACTCGCAGCGTCGTCGACACGAGGTCCTAGGAGGTCTTCGTAACTCTCCTTCATGCTCGAGAGTAGTCCCCGCGTACTCGAGGCCTCAGCTAGGTCGCGGCGCTTTTTTCAATATGTTAAAAAATGCCCGCGAGTAAAAAAAGGTCGCCAAGGAAAAAATCGATTCTTTTTTTACTCGTAGGTTAAGTCGTAGTAGGTCGTAGTAGGTCGGCATGTTATTCGTAGGTAATCGAGGGTAGTCGAAGGTAGTCGTAGATAGTCTTCATCATAGGCGAAGGGAGGGCGAAGGAAGATCGAAGGAGGTCGTCATCAATCTCCACTATTTGGTGTCCAATTTTCCCGAAGTTAGTCGTAAGCTAGTTGTAACTAGTCGAAGCTGGTCTTCAACATAGTCGAAGGAGGTCTTCAATATGTCATTTTTTCAAACTCTTCTAAACTTGCCAATTAGGTCGCCCAAGTGGGACAGCCCCTTAAGCAGCCTCACGTGTGGCACCTTATCAAAGGCTTTCTGAAAATCCAGCTTCTGACTCTCCTTTGTCTGTCCTGCTATTTACTTCTTCATAGAATTCCCAGCAGATTCGTCAGGCAAGACCTCCCCTTGACAAAACCAAGGTGACTTTGGCCGATTTTAGCATGAACTAAGTACTCCGTAACCTCATCCTTTATAATGGACTCTAAAATCTTATCAACCGGCCAACAGTTCCCACTGTTCTGCTTTGCTCCTTTCGTGTGCAGTGGGGTAATATTGGCAATTTTCCATCCGGTCCAAGTGACTTATCCACCTTCAGCCCTTTCAGCTTCCCAAGCACCTTCTCCTTAGTAAAAGCCACTCCATTAACCTCCACCCCCTGACTCTCTTGAAGTTCAGGCATGTTGCTGGTGTCTTCCACTATGAAGACTAATGCAAAAAAGTTATTCAACTCCTCTGCCAGTTCTTTATTCCCCACTATCACTTCTCCTGCATCATTTTCCAGCTCTCATCTACCCTTGCTTCTTTCTAACTCTTTATATAACTGAAGAAACTCTTGCTATCCTATTTTACTGTATATTATTGGATAGCTTACCTTCATATTTGAATACAAGCCTAGTCTTTTCAATCTCTCCTCATATGACAGTCCCGCCATCCCAGGGATCAATCTTGTGATTGAGGCAGTGCAGCGTCGGTTCATGAGATTGATCCCTGGGATGGCGGGACTGTCAAATGAGGACAGATTGAAAATACTAGGCTTGTATTAACTAGAGTTTAGAAGGATGAGGGGATATGTTATAGAAGCATATAAAATTATAAAAGGACTGGACAAGCTAGATGTAGGAAAAATATTCCCAATGTTGGGTGAGTCCAGAACCAGGGGCCACAGTCTTGGAATAAAGGGGAGGTCATTTAAGAGCTGAGAAAAAAACTTTTTTACCCAGAGAGTTGTGAATTTATGGAATTCCCTGCCACAGCGGGCAGTGGAGGCCAAATCACTGGATGGATTTAAGAGAGAGTTGGATAGAGCTCTAGGGGCTAGTGGAGTCAAGGGATATGGGGAGAAGGCAGGCACGGGTTATTGATAGCGGACGATCAGCCATGATCACAATGAATGGCGGTGCTGGCTCATAGGGCCGAATGGCCTCCTCCTGCAAGTATTTTCTATGTTTCTATATTTCATCTTTTCTGCCCGTATTGTCTTTTAGTTACCTTCTGATGTTCTTTTGTTCTTCTTTCGTGCGTTCTTTCTTTATGTTCTTACTTCTCCATGGATTGTCACCTTGTCGTGGTGGAGAAGCTTGTGTGGTCCTGAGATCCTGAGAGCGATGCCGTCTGGAGCTGTGCTCCTGGTAGGGCCACCCATGGCGGTAAGGTCGAGGGAGAGGTCTCTGACAAAGAGCAATCCAACCAAGACCTCAACGGTGGAACAGGCGGAGGACGATGGCTGACCTTAGTGGAGCGTCACAACGGCTGGGAAGGCGGATGAAGGCTGCAGCAGGAATGGGTCTCCGGTCGTCTTGGACTCCATGCCACCGGATCCTGACCCAGATCTGTCAAGGTCCGTGGTGGGGTGGCCGTCTGTGCACCAGTCTCCCCACACAAAGTTAAACAAAGTCACGCACAGGCGTCCTCCATGAGAGCACAGTCATTGTTTCGAGTGACCGCAAATGATGATGTTGCTCTTCACAGCTTCCCAATTCTCTGGCTTCCCACTATTCTTTGCAATGTTATATGCCTTCTCTATTAGTTTTATACTGTCCTTGACTTCCCTTGTCAGCCATGGTCACCTCATTCGTGTATGAGGGGTGATCGCTGGTCAGCGCGGATGGCTGGGCTGATGGGCCTGTTTCCACATTGTACCTCTATAGTCTCAAGTCTAAAAGGGCTCTGCCAAGGACTGTGCCAATTTGAAAATTGAGACGGAATGCTATAGTACCATAACTATAGAGATAATCAAATATGAGACTTAACACACTGCCACTGCGAACTGGCGATTGATGTCTTTCGAAAACCACCTTCGGGAGATAAAATTAAGAGTGGAGGTGAGTATTTGGCCTATGGGTTAACTGCCTTTGGGCAACAGCAAAGATACTGTCAAAGTATCTGTCAATTACGTTGGGTACAATGTCCAACTAAACTGATTTCCTAAGGTAGGCACAAAATGCTGGAGAAACTCAGCGGGTGAGGCAGCATCTATGGAGAGAAGGAATTGGCGATGTTTCGGGTGGAGACCCTACTTCAGAATCTGATCAGCCATTGAATGGCGGTGCTGGCTTGAAGGGCCGAATGGCCTACTCCTGCACCTATTCTCTAATGTATCGTAATTGTTCACAATACATGTTAGCCCATCATTAACACTAATCCAAATCACAATCATAATCCTACCTCGACCACGATCTTAACCCCACCTCAACAACCAGCGACTATTTTCGTCAAATTATGTCTTTGCAGTCAGGTCTTGTTTTTCACAGTCCTACTTCTTTAAGAAATATCATGTATAATTTACTGGTAATTTGTTTTTGCGTGTTAGTCTGAGTCCATGTTGCCTGTGATGCTGCTGTAAGCGAGATCTTTCTCACCAGTACCTTGCCGAACCCATGCTCATGACAATAATGTACGACCAGCACCTATAGAAAGAGATGTTGCCAGGATTAGAGGGTGTGAGCTATAGGGAGAGGTTGAGCAGGCTGGGACTCTATTCCTTGGAGCGCAGGAGGATGAGGGGTGATCTTATAGAGGTGTATAAAATCATGCAAGGAACAGATCGGGTAGGCGCACAGTCTCGTGCCCAGAGTAGGTGAATCGAGGAGCAGAGGGCATAGGTTCAAGGTGAAGGGGAAAAGATTGAATAGGAATCCGAGGGGTAACTTGTTCACACAAATGGTGGTGGGTGTATGGAAAAAGCTGCCAGAGAGGTAGTTGAGGCTGGGGCTATCCCAATGTTTAAGAAACAGTTAGACAGGTACATGGATAGGACAGGTTTGGAGAGATATGGACCAAGTGCTGGCAGGTGGGACTAGTGTAGCTGGGACATTGGCTGGTGTGGGCAAGTTGAGCCGAAGGGCCTGTTTCCACACTGTATCATTATGACTCTATGAGGGGGAATTTCCTTAGTCAGGTGGTGGTGAATCTGTGGAATTCATTGCCACAGAAAACTGTGGAGGCCGCCACTGGGTATTTTTAAGGCGGAGATTGATAGATTCATGATTAGTGCGGGTTTCAGGAGCTGCGGGGAGAAGGCAAGGGAATGGGGTTAGGAATAAAAGATACAACGGCCATAATTGAATGGCGGAGCAGACGATGGGCCAGATTTCCTAATTCTGATCCTGTAATGTATCAAGTTATGAATTTAAGAATAAACTGGACTTGACATGACTTGGAGTTTCAACCTGAATCCTGGCTAATGGGTTGGTTGACCTCCGCAAATTGCCCCTGCCGTGGATGAGAAAGTGGGATGACGCAGAACTGGTGTGAGTGTGTGATTGATGGTTGGTGTGGATTCAGTGGGGGGGGAAAAGGTTAGTTTCTAAGCTGAATCATTCAAGTTAATCAATCAAAAAGGTATTAGGAAGAAAGTACAGATGTTGGTTTGCACCGAAGATAGACACAAAATGCTGGAGAAACTCAGCAGGTCGGGCAGCATCGCTGGAGGAAAGGCAGAGGTGTGGCGTCAGCTAATACGCAGACTACTTATGGTCGAACCCTCGTCAGTAGCTACGAGGGCTGGCACGCGACGTCACGGCCTAGGGGGAGTGTCCTGCTACTTAAGCTTATCTCATCTCGAGACCCAGGTAGCTGAGCCCGAGAGAATAACCTCGCTCAGCTTCAGCAGCAATGATAATTACATTAGTGGACCTACTTAACATGTAACACCTGAATAAAGCTACCGTTTGAGCCTGCCTGACATCTGGCCTTATTCACCACGTTAGGTGCCGCTAGATAGGGGTCGTTTCAAGTCGAGACCCTGCTACAGATTTTCACCTGCAGTACAGTTGCTGCCTAACGGCACCACGCCCGGGTTCGATCCTGACTGCGAGTGCTGTCTGTACAGAGTTTGGACGTTTTCCCCAGGATCCCCGTTGGTTTTCCCCAGGATCTCCAGTTTCCTCCCACACTCCAAAGACCTACAGGTTTGTAGGTTAATTGGCTTGGTAAATGTGTCCTTAACTCATGTAGGATAATGTTAGATAATGGGATCGCTGGGCGGCACGGACTCGGTGGACCGAAGCCCCTGTTTCAATGCTGTATCTCTAAACTAAACTCAACTAAAGGGTCTAGAGCCGAACTCCCACCTTGCAGAGACATAATGTGTTCTCAAGAGTATGACCCTTAAGGCCACAGATCAAGTGCTGTAATGTGCAGTTAAGTTGAGAGGCAATTTTTTAACTAGCACGAACACAATCAATTGAATCATAAATCTTCCACGATTCTATAAATGTCTTTTTATATAAGCATGCTTTATAGCTATAGTGTTCTGGAGAGATTAACAGCAGCTTGAATCCACATTAAAGGCTTTGTTTTCGTTAAAATCCTGGATACTAATCTGATAAAGTGTTTCCTTTCAATGTCCAAGCTCGCTCTCACCGAGCATCACTGGCTGATGAAACTAATCTGTATCTGAAATGAGCCCGCCCGCATTACAACCAAACCTAGATGTGAGCCTTTAAAACAGAATGGGCACCAATTGTTTGGTCAATCTTAATTAAAATTAAACTTTAAAATTCAGCGCCCCAAACAACAGAACAGAATAGGACAGATGGGAAAGGTCTTTCAATCTCCGCTGGTTCATTCATTAGGGCGGCACGGTGGCACAGCGGTAGAGTTGCTGCCTTACAATGCCAGAGACCCGGGTTCGAGCCGAATGAAATAGGTCTATCTATAATGAAAGACACTTGGGAAGAAAGTTTACAACGTATACACCGTTGCTCATTAAATGCCAGACATACTTTGATACAATTTAAAGTATTACATAGATTACACGACTCAAAAATGAAATTAAATAGAATTTTTCCTAACATTTCTTCTATTTGCGATAAATGTCAGAATTTAGAAGCTAACTTAGAACATAGAAATTAGGTGCAGGAGTAGGCCATTCGGCCCTTCGAGCCTGCACCACCATTCAATATGATCATGGCTGATCATCCAACTCAGTATCCCGTACCTGCCTTCTCTCCATACCCTCTGATCCCCTTAGCCACAAGGGCCACATCTAACTCCCTCTTAAATATAGCCAATGAACTGGCCTCAACTACCCTCTGTGGCAGAGAGTTCCAGAGACCCACCACTCTCTGTGTGAAAAAAGTCCTTCTCATCTCGGTCTTAAAGGATTTCCCCCTTATCCTTAAGCTGTGACCCCTTGTCCTGGACCTCCCCAACATCGGTAACAATCTTCCTGCATCTAGCCTGTCCAACCCCTTAAGAATTTTGTACGTTTCTATAAGATCCCCTCTCAATCTCCTAAAATCTAGAGAGTATAAACCGAGTCTATGCAGTCTTTGTTCATAAGACAGTCCTGACATCCCAGGAATCAGTCTGGTGAACCTTCTCTGCACTCCCTCCATGGCAATAATGTCCTTCCTCAGATTTGGAGATCAGAACTGTACGCAATACTCCAGGTGTGGTCTCACCAAGACCCTATACAACTGAAGTAGAACCTCCCTGCTCCTATACTCAAATCCTTTTGCTATGAAAGCTAACATACCATTCGCTTTCTTCACTGCCTGCTGCACCTGCATGCCTACTTTCAATGACTGGTGTACCATGACACCCAGGTCGCGGTGCATCTTCCCTTTTCCTAATCGGCCACCATTTAGATAATAGTCTGCTTTCCTATTTTTGCCACCAAAGTGGATAACCTCACATTTATCCACATTATACTGCATCTGCCAAACATTTGCCCACTCACCCAGCCTATCCAAGTCACCTTGCAGTCTCCTAGCATCCTCCTCACAGCTAACACTGCCCCCCAGCTTAGTGTCATCCGCAAACTTGGGAGATATTGCCTTCAATTCCCTCATCCAGATCGTTAATCAATATTGTAAATAGCTGGGGTCCCAGCACTGAGCCTTGGGGTACCCCACTAGTCACTGCCTGCCATTGTGAAAAGGACCCGTTTACTCCTACTCTTTGCTTCCTGTTTGCCAGCCAGTTCTCTATCCACATCAACACTGAACCCCCAATGCCGTATGCTTTAAGTTTATATACTAATCTCTTATTTGGGACCTTGTTGAAAGCCTTCTGGAAGTCCAGATACACCACATCCACTGGTTCTCCCCTATCCACGCTACTAGTTACATCCTCAAAAAATTCCACAATATTCGTCAGACATGATTTACCTTTCGTAAATCCATGCTCACTTTGTCCAATGATTTCACCATTTTCCAAATGTGCTGCTATCCCATCTTTAATAACTGACTCTAGCAGTTTCCCCACTACCGATGTTAGACCAACTGGTCTGTAATTCCCCGTTTTCTCTCTCCCCCCCCTTCTTAAAAAGAGGGGTTACGTTTGCTACCCGCCAATCCTCAGGAACTACTCCAGAATCTAAAGAGTTTTGAAAGATTATCACTAATGCATCCACTATTTCCGGAGCTACTTCCTTAAGTACTCTGGGATGCAGCCTATCTGGCCCTGGGGATTTATCAGCCTTTAATCCATTCAATTTACTCAACACCACTTCCCGACTAAGCTGGATTTCACTCAAGTCCTCCTTTGACCATCGGTCCCCTGCTATTTCCGGCAGATTATTTATGTCTTCCTTAGTGAAGACGGAACCAAAGTAGTTATTCAATTGGTCCGCCATATCCTTGTTCCCCATGATCAACTCACCTGTTTCTGACTGCAAGGGAACTACATTTGTTTTAACTAATCTCCTTCTCTTCAAATATCTATAAAAAACTTAATGCATAGTTTTGTAACATGCATAAAACTTAATAGTTATTGGGCTGATATTTTTAGAATCATTTCTGAAGTTCTTAAAACTAAATTGGACCCCGATCTAAAGCTAATAATATTAGGAGTTCCTGATTCAAGCTTAATATTAACAGTAAGTCAAAGAAATTTTCTTGATTACTGTTTGATAATTGGAAAAAAATGAATATTAAAATTCTGGAAGGGAACATTATCCCCCACAATCAAAATGTGGACTGTGGAAATGTCGGAGACGTTGCATTTGGAGAGAATTAGGTTTGTCCTAATGGACAAATACAAACTTTTTGAACAAATATTGTCTCCATTTATTGATTATTTAAAAGCTGAGCTCAGCATAACAGCTCAATAAGTACCCAGGTGTAGGATTAGATGAAAAGATCTATTCTGGGATTTGTATACACATCTCTATAGATATTGTTATGTGAAATTGCTCCATTCATTGTTAAGATGTATACTTCATTTTTTAATTATATAACAATTGGGGTTTTTTTTCTTATTTGTTTATTTTTATTATTTTTTTAGTTAAAAAAAAATCCTTATATAATTATAATCATTATTATTTAATCCCAATCTCTATTGATTATAGATTTATACTTTTACTTCTTTACTTTCCAAAAAAAAACAGAAGCATACATAAATTATTCTGTAACATCTGTATAATTTTTGTAACAAGTTAAATTTGTATTTGAAGAATTGTTATACTTTAGACAATATGCATTGCTTCTAATGAAAATACTTTCAAAAAAAAGATTAAACTTTAAAATTCAGCGCCCCAAACAACGAAACAGAATACGACAGATGGGAAAGGTCTTTCAATCTCCACGGGTTCATTCACTGGGGCGGCACGGTGGCGCAGCGGTAGAGTTGCTGCTCACAGTGCCAGAGACCCGGGTTCGAGCCTGACCATGGGTGCTGTCTGTACGGAGTTTGTAACGTCCTCCCCGTGACCTCGTGGGTTTTTCCTCCCACGCTCCAAAGACGTACAGGTTTGTGGGTTAATTGGCTGTGGTAAAGATCGTAAATTGTCTCTGGTGTGTAGGACAGTGCTAGTGTGCGGGGATCGTTGGTCGGCACGGACTCGGTGGGGTGAAAGGCCCGCTTCCGCGCTGTATCTCTACACTAAACTAAACTAAATTCACCCCCCATCATAAACTAATTTCATTGTCTCTAGTGAGTGATATCAGCAGCTCAAAAACATTTCTCCATTCCCTGCAACGTGCTTAAGGATCAACATGGATTTTGTGGCACACAAGCGCCTACTTCAGAGTGCTCCCGATTAATCACATCTTTTTGCCATCTTTAAAACAAAAGAGAAAACGATTTTCACTGCGATAGTTTTCGCATTTCCAAAAAGCACTTTAAATTAATGACGATGACTCTGCTTTTTTAAATGCTGTCACTGCTTTAGTGTTGGCAAAGTGGAGGTCAATTTGCACACAGCACTTCCACACAATTCCCCACAGACTACATAATGAAGAAGATACTAAACAGATATCTCATCCTGTGATAGACGCAGAAAGTTGCAGTAACTCAGAGGGTCAGACCAGAAACATAGGGTGCAAGTTGAATCAGGAGTTAAAATTGGCATGTAGCAAAAGTAATGCTGTGGTTGTTATGGGAGATTTCAACATGCAGGTAGACTGGGAAAATCAGGTTGGTACTGGACCCCAAGAAAGGGACATTGCAGAGTGCTTTCTTGATGGATTCTCAGAGCAGCTTGTATTGGAGCCTACCAGGGAGAGGGCAATTCTGGATTTAGTGTTATGTAATGAACCGGATTTGATAAAGGACCTCGAGGTTAATGAGCCATTGGGAGGTGGTGACCATAATATGGTCAGGTTTAATCTACAATTGGAGAGGGAGAAGAGTAGATCGGAGGTGTCAGTGTTGCAGTTGAATAACGGGGACTATGGGGCCATGAGGGAGGAGCTGGCCAAAGTTGACTGGAAAGATACACTAGCAGGGTTGACAGTGGAACAAAAATGGCAGGTGTTTCTAGGAATAATACAAAAGGTGCAGGATCAGTTCATTCCTAGGAGGAAGAAAGATTCCAAGGGGAGAAAGGGACGACCATGGCTGACAAGGGACGTCAGGGATAGTATAAAAATTAAAACGAAGTACAACGTAGCAAATATGAGCGGGAAGCAAGAGGAATGGGTAATGTACATAGAACAACTGAAGATAACCAAAAAGACAATACAGGAAGAAAAGATGAGGTACAAAGGTAAGCTAGCCAAGAATATAAAGCAGGATAGTAAAAGCTTCTTTAGGTGTGTGAAGAGGAAAACATTAGTTAAGACCAAAGTTGAAGACCAAAAAAGGTGAATTTATTATGGGAACAAGGAAATGGCAGATGAGTTGAACAGGTACTTTGGATCTGTCTTCACTAAAGAGGACACAAACAATCTTCCTGGTATAGTAGTGGCCAGAGGAACTGGGGTGACGGAGGAAATGAAGGAAATCCACATTAGGGAGAAAATGGTGTTGGATAGACTGATGGGACTGAAGGCTGATAACTCCCCAGGGCCTGATGGTCTGCATCCCAGGGTACTTAAGGAAGTGGCTCTAGAAATCGTGGATGCATTGGTGATAAGTTTCCATAGACTCACGATCAGTTCCTGTGGATTGGAGGGTAGCTAATGTTATCCCAATTTTTAAGAAGGGTGGGAGAGAGAAAACAGGGAATTATAGGCCAGTTAGCCTGACATCAGTGGTGGGGAAGATGCTGGAGTCAATTATAAAAGATTAGATAGCCGCACATTTGGATAGCAGTAACAGGATCAGTCCGAGTCAGCATGGATTTATGAAGGGGAAATCATGCTTGACTAATCTTCTGGAATTTTTTGAAGATGTAACTAGGAAAATGGACAAGGGAGAGCCAGTAGGATGTAGTGTACCTGGACTTTCAGAAAGCATTTGATAAGGTCCCACATAGGAGATTAGTGGGCAAAATTAGGGATACATGGCATTGGGGGTAGAGTGCTGACATGGATAGAGAAGTGGTTGGCAGACAGGAAACAAAGGGTAGGGATTAACGGGTCCCTTTCAGAATGGCAGGCAGTGACTAGTGGGGTACCGCAAGTCACAGTGCTGGGACCGCAGCTATTTACAAGATACATCAATGATTTGGATGAAGGGGTTCAAAGTAACATTAGCAAATTTGCAGATGACACAAAGCTGGGTGGCAGTGTGAACTGTGAGGAGGATGCTATGAGTATGCAGGGTGACTTGGACAGGTTGGGGGAAGTGGGCAGATGCATGGCAGATGAAGTGTAATGTGGATAAATGTGAGGTTATCCACTTTGGTAGCAAAAACAGGAAGGCAGATTACCATCTAAATGGCGTTAAGTTGGGAAAAGGGGAAGTACAACAGGATCTGGGGGTCCTTGTACATCAGTCTATGAAAGTAAGCATGCAGGTACAGCAGGCAGTGAAGAAAGCGAATGGCATGTTGGCCTTTATAACAAGAGGAATCGAATATAGCAGCAAAAAGGTCCTTCTGCAGTTGTACAGAGCCCTAGTGAGACCACACCTGGAGTATTTGGTCCCCTAATTTAAGGAAGGACATTCGTGCTATTGAGGGAGTGCAGCGTAGGTTTACAAGGTTAATTCCCGGAATGGCGGGACTGCCATATGCTGAGAGAATGGAGCAGCTGGGCTTGTACACGCTGGAGTTTAGAAGGATGAGAGGGGATCTCATTGAAACATATAAGATTGTTTAGGGTTTGGACACGCTAGAGGCAGGAAACATGTTCCCGATGTTGGGGTAATCCAGAACCAGGGACCACAGTTTAAGAATAAGGAGTGAGCCATTTAGAACGGAGACGAGGAAACACTTTGTGGTGAGTCTGTGAAAATCTCTGCCTCAGAGGGCAGTGCAGGCCGGTTCTCTGGATGCTTTCAAGAGAGAGCTAGATAGGGCTCTTAAAAATAGCAGATTCAGGGGATATGTGGAGAAGGCAGGAACGGGGTACTGATTGGGAATGATCAGCCATGATCACATTGAATGGCGGTGCTGGCTCGAAGGGCCGAATGGCCTACTCCTGCACCTATTGTCTATTGTCTATTGTCTGTTGAAACGTCACCTATTCCTGTTCTCAAGAGATGCTGTCTGACCGGCTCAGTTACTACAGAACTCTGTGTCTGTCTTCGGTTTAAAGCAGCATCTGCAGTTCCTCCCTATTTCTATGATGTTGATCAACAGATATGCATTAGGAAAGATGCCTTTCCAGTGGATTAGTGCTGTGCGACCTTTAACATCTGAGATAGCTGACAGAATTTCACCCCAGCATTTCTTCTGACAGCGTGCAAACCTCTAGCCCTCTCGTCATTCAAATATGTATTGTCCCTGTCAATTTAGTGCTTATACTCCAGAGGGGTAGGAAAGAACTGCAGATGCTGGTTTAAATCGAAGGTAGACACAAAATGCTGGAGTAACTCAGCGGATCAGGCAGCCCTGCGCTGAGTTACTCCAGCATTTTGTGTCTAGATTCAAGATTCAAGATTCAAGAGAGTTCATTGTCATGTGTCCCAGATCTGACAATGAAATTCTTGCTTTGCTTCAGCACAACAGAATATGGCATGAATACAGAGCAGATCAGTGTGTCCATATACCATTATATCAATATATACACACATGAATAAATAAACAGATAAACTGTAAATAAACAGATAATGGGCTATTAATGTTCAGAGTTTTGTTTGAGTTAAGTTTAATAGCCTGATGGCTGTGGGGAAGCAGCTATTCCTAAACCTGGACGTTGCAGTCTTCAGGCTCCTGTACCTTCTACCTGAAGGTAACGGGGAGATGAGTGTGTGGCCAGGATGGTGTGGGTCCTTGATGATGCTGCCAGCCTTTTTGAGGCAGCGACTGCGACCTCGATGGTAGGGAGGTCAGAGCCTCGATGGTAGGGAGGTCAGGTCGGAGCCGATGATGGACTGGGCAGTGTTTACTACTTTTTGTAGTCTTTTCCGCTCCTGAGCACTCAAGTTGCCGAACCAAGCCACGATGCAACCGGTCAGCATGCTCTCTACTGTGCACCTGTAGAAGTTAGAGAGAGTCCTCCTTGACACACCGACTCTCCGTAATCTTCTCAGGAAGTAGAGGCGCTGATGTGCTTTCTTTACAATTGCATCAGTGTTCTCGGACCAGGAGAGATCTTCAGAGATAGGAGTAGGGAGGTTCTACTGCAGTTGTGCAGGGTCTTGGTGAGACCAGACCTGGAGTATTGCGTAGTTTTGGTCTCCAAATCTGAGGAAAGACATTCTTGCGATAGAGGGAGTACAGAGAATGTTCACCAGACTGATTCCTGGGATGTCAGGACTTTCATATGAAGAAAGACTGGATAGACTCGGCTTGTACTCGCTAGAATTTAGAAGATTGAGGGGGGATCTTATAGAAACTTACAAAATCCTTAAGGGGTTGGACAGGCTAGATGCAGGAAGATTGTTCCCGATGTTGGGGAAGTCCAGGACAAGGGGTAACAGTTTAAGGATAAGGGGGAAATCTTTTAGGACCGAGATGAGAAAAACATTTTTCACACAGAGTGGTGAATCTCTGGAATTCTCTGCCACAGAAGGTAATTGAGGCCAGTTGTTGGCTATATTTAAGAGGGAGTTAGATGTGGTCCTTGGGGCTAAAGGTATCAGGGGGTATGGAGAGAAGGCAGGTACGGGATACTGAGTTGGATGATCAGCCATGATCATATTGAATGGCGGTGTGGGCTCGAAGGGCCAATTGGCCTACTCCTGCACCTATTTTCTATGTTTCTATGTTTCTATGTGCACGCCCAGGAATTTGAAGCTCTTGACCCTTTCCACCATCAACCCGTCTACTTTCTTATACGCCAGAGGAATGCTGAACTGTAGAATTAAAGGCCAGATCTGACCCACCACAGCCGATTTGAAACAAATATATAGCATCCCCATGTTGTGTGACTCTATGACTCTAAATGCTAGAAAACATTAACTGTTTCACGTTCCACGGATGCTGCTTGATTTGCTGGGTTTTAGGTTAATTTAGTTTAGGGATACAGCGTGGAAACAGGCCCTTTGGCCCACCGAGTTCGGCCCGACCAGCGATCCCCGCACATTAACCCTGTCCTACACACACCAGGGACAATTTACATTTATAGCAAGCCAATTAGTCAAGAGTCAAGAGTGCTTTATTGTCATATGTCCCATATAGGACAATGGAATTCTTACTTGCTGCAGAACATCATATGTAAACGTAGGACATAACGGGAGAGAAAAAAAAGTTCTGTGTGTGTGTGTGTGTGTGTATACACACAAGCACACATACTCATAAATAACAAATATAGTGCAATAATAATAATCTGCTGCAGTTCAGAGCTTATTCGTTATTTAATAGCCTGATGGCTGTAGGGAAGAAGCTGTTCCTGAACCTGGACGTTAAGGGCCTGTCCTACAAGCATGCAACTCTATGCGATGAACGCGATCAAACTAGAAGCGGGGGCCGCGCGGAGGTCGGGTGATCCCCGTACAGGGCCGTTCCCACCAGCATGCGCCTGCATGCGGCAAGCGCGACCAAACCGGCAGCGAGGGCCGCGCGGAGGTCGGGTGAGTGGCACAACACGGCGCAAAGTGAGGCGAACTTGTAGCGAAGTCTAAGGTAAGTTCGCCAGGACAGAGAGGGGCACACAGAGAGGGGAACAGAGGTACACACAGAAAGGGCCACGGAGCCACACACATAGAGGGTCACGGAGGCACCTACAGATAGGTTCACGGAGGCACGATGTCGAGGTGGTGTGTAATGCGTCGAGGCGACTGCGAGCCGACAAGCCGTTGCCGCGCGGAATTTTTGAACATAGTCAGTTTTTCGGAGCCCCGCGCGATGTCGGGACGAACTCCGCACAATTCCGCACGGCTCCGGCAATCGAAGTGGGACCGGCCCCGCGACGCCGGACGGCTCAAGCGACCACGTTAGGTCGCGCTAATCGCATAGAGTTGCATGCTTGTAGGACAGGCCCTTTACAGTTAACTTACAAACCTGTACGTCTTTGGAGTGTGGGAGGACACCGAAGATCTCAGAGAAAACCCACGCAAGTCAAGGAGAGTAGGTGCAAACTCTGTACAGGCAGAACCCGTACTCAGGAATGAACCCAGGTCCCTGGCGCTGTAAGGCAGCAACTCTACCGCCGCGCTAACGTTTTATTTTGTGCATGCTATCCAGTCAGCGGAAAGACTTTATTACAATCAAACCATCCGCAGTGTGTGTGTCTATCCTTGGCATGAACCAGCATCTGCAGTTCTTTGTTTCTACATGTTGTCCTTTTGTTATTCTTCAGGACCCACAACAATGCGGTTTACTTCATTAGTTAGTGACAATCATTCGAACATTATTAGAATTATTGATTTAAATTTTAATATGTCAAACACTACAACATCAAACATTAGGGCTCCAATTGTAAATGCAGGTTATAAACGTGCTTTTTAACGAGTTCCTACCAATTAAATGGACGCCTGAAGCATGTTAGAGCCAATGAAAACATTTTAAAGTGTGTCACTGATTCAATGTACAAAATCTGAACATGATGAACAAAACCATTATAATGGCCAGATTATCCCGTTTTAAGAGATATAAAGATCAAAGGGCTCTTACTGTCAGCCCCTAAAAGCAAATATTTATCCCTCTTTTCCCTCCCAGTGTTTTTGCAGCATTTGCGATTTTTTATTTCAATGCACAAAACATAATTTTCAATACAGGTTAAGATGATTGGCACCAAGGAAACAGGTCATCTTTTTCCTACTGCTACCTCTTTGTTCTCAGTGAAACCTAGAAACATAGAAAATAGGTGCAGGAGTAGGCCATTCGGCCCATCGAGCCGGCACCCCAATTTAATATGATCATGGCTGATCATCTCTCATCAGTAGCCCGTTCCTGCTTTGTCCCCCCATATCCCTTGATTCTGTTAACCCTAGGAGCTAAATCTAACTTGCTCTTGTAAACATCCAATGAAATGGCCTCCACCGCCTTCTGTGGCAGAGAATTCCACAGATTCACAACCCTCTGGGTGAAAATGTTTTTCCTCATCTCAGTCCTAAAAGGTCTACCCTTAATTCTTAAACTGTGGCCCCTGGTTCTGGACTCCCCCAACATCGGGAACATTTTTCTTGCATCTAGCCTGTCCAATCTTTTAAGAATTGTATATGTTTCTATAAGATCCCCTCTCATCCTTCGAAAATTCCAGTGAATATTAGTGAAATTATTATCCTCCACTCTCTAGGCAGAAAATCGTGCCCCATTAATCTTCTTTAAACTTTGCCTATTTCACCTTAAAGATTTGCCCGTCAGTCTTTGACTGATAAAATGGTCTGTCGATAGACACTAGACAATGATCACATTGAATGGTGGCTCGAAGGGCCGAATGGCCTACTCCTGCACCTATTGTCTATTGTCTACTGTCTCTGAAGTCATGTTGGAGAACCTCCTTCCTCTTCTTCCCGATGTCATTTGTGCCTACGTGCACAACTACTTCCAGCTGTTCACCTTCTCTCGAATGTTCGGAATTCGGCTCGTGACATCCTGAACCCTGGCACCAGGGAGGCAACAGACCATCCTCGCATCTCGTCTGCCCCCACAGAATCTCCTGTCCACTCCTCGGACAATGGAGTCACCCACCGCTAGGGCTCCGTCCTGTCCATGCCTCTCATAAGTTTATATACTTCTGTCAGATCTCCCCTCGTCGCCCACTCTGCCAACACATCCAGGCTCCAAAGAGGTCAACATCCAGAAATAGCTTCCTACGTGCAGTCCGCCCCTGAATAACCCACGCACCTGTAGGATAGATGCTTGGGTGACACACCTACAATCCAAACCCCACACACTGACACTACACCCTGAGGAGTCCCTTCCATCGGGAGCGAAAGAGGCATTGCCGGTCTGGCCCTGCCTCAATCGCCTCAGAACATGGGTCAGACGGTGCAAAGCCCTCATACAGAAGTGGGGGTACAACACCGATGGCCCAGCCGAATGTGACTGTGAGGGGGAAGGGGTCACTTTCTTACCTGCCTTCCTCCCAGAGCCTTGCAAACCAGAAGGTCTAATGGTCTTCAACCCATGTGCCAGAGCCTGAATTATGCAGTGGCTTCGAAAAGTGTCGTGACACGACAAAGTCTCCCCTCAAACTCCATTGTTCCAGAGAATTCCAGAGGATTTGAGTATAGGAGCAGGGAGGTTCTACTTCAGTTGTACAGGGTCTTGGTGAGACCACACCTGGAGTATTGCGTACAGTTTTTGTCTCTAAATCTGAGGAAGGACATTATTGCCATAGATGGAGTGCAGAGAAGGTTCACCAGACTGATTCCTGGGATGTCAGGACTGGCTTATGAAGAAAGGCTGGATAGACTCGGTTTGTACTCTCTAGAATTTAGGAGATTGAGAGGGGATCTTATAGAAACTTACAAAATTCTTAAGGGGTTGGACAGGCTAGATGCAGGAAGATTGTTCCCGATGTTGGGGAAGTCCAGGACAAGGGGTCACAGCTTAAGGATAAGGGGGAAATCCTTTAAGACCATGATGAGAAAGACATTTTTCACACAGAGAGTGGTGAGTCTCTGGAACTCTCTGCCACAGAGGGTAGTTGAGGCCAGTTCATTGGCTATATTTAAGAGGGAGTTAGATGTGGCCCTTGTGGCTAAAGGGATCAGGGGGTATGGAGAGAAGGCAGGTACGGGATAATGAGTTGGATGATCAGCCACGATCATATTGAATGGCGGTGCAGGCTCGTAGGGCCGAATGGCCTACTCCTGCACCTAATTTCTATGTTTCTATGTTTCTAAAACAATCCAAGTTTGTCCCACCTCCCATGATAGCTAAAATAGATACAAAATGTTGGAGTAACTCAGCGGGTCAGGCAACATCTCTACAGTAAAGGAATAGGTGACGTTTCGGATAGGAACCCTTCCTTCTTCAGACTCTTCCCCAACCAACAATGGACCATTGTGGACTCCACCCTTTCTGAGGTCATCTGTTTACGACCCTGTTTTGTTCTGGGCTTTTCCAGCCTCCAGTTTTTCCCCCCCACCACCTCTATCTGAAGAAGGGTTCCAACCTGAATCATCACCCTTTCCTTTTCTCCAGAGATGCTGCCGAACCCGCTGAGTTACTCCAGCATTTTGTGCCAATCTTCGGCATAAACCAGCACCTGCAGTTCCTTCCAACACGGTCCTTATAACTAACACCATCCAATCATAGCAGTATTTTGGTAAACTTCTTCTGCACCTTCTCCAAAGCCTACACGGGGGGGGGGGGGGGGGAATTTAATAGGAACCTGAGGGGTAACTTTTTCACAAATGTATGGATCGAGCTGCTGGAGGAGGTAGTTGAGACAGGTACTATCACAACGTTTAAGAAACATTTAGACAGGTACATGGATAGGACAGGTTTAGAGGGCTATGGGCCGAATGCAGGCAGGTGGAACTAGTGTAGATGGGACATGTTGGCCAGTGTGGGCAAGTTGGGCCGAAGGGCCTGTTTCCACACCGTAAGACTCTGCAACTCTATGTCCTTCCAGTAAATAATGTAAATGGTTAAAAACCTAAAATATTGAGGAAAATTGTTCTGTGGAATGTAGAGAAAGATGGTATTCTCCTTAAAAATATATACCATCCTTCGAGGATGGCGAGGTAGATGCAGGAGACTGATTGGGACATCTATGAATCAGGGATAGACACGAAATGCTGGAGTAACTCAGCGGGACAGGATAGAACTCATCTCCGGATAGAAGGAATGGGTGACGTTTCGGGTCGAGAACCTTCCTCAGACTGATGTCAGGGGAATGGGTGGTACAGAATGTAGTCGGAGACAATAAGTGGTCGGAGAATTGAGAAGGGAGAAGGGTTGGAGAGAGAGGGAAAGCAAGGGCTACTTGAAGTTAGAGAAGTCAATGTTTACACCCCAGCGGTACGAACATTGGCTTCTCTAACTTCAAGTAGCCTTCAAGAGAGAGTGGAGATGATGTAGAATATCAACTCTGACCTGACCAGCAATCACCCCATTCACTAACACTATCCTACACACCAGGGACAATTGACAATTTTTAGAAAACCAATTAGCCTAGAAACCTGTATGCCTTTGGAGTATGGGAGGAAACGGGAGCAACCGGAGAAAACCCATGCGGTCACAAGGAGAACGTACAGACTCCGTGCAGACAGCACCGGTGGTTAGGATGAAACCCTGGTCTCTCGGGTTGTAAGGCAGCAACTCTACGCTGCACCACTGTGCCGCACTGAGATCACTGGTTGGCATGGATTTGTGGGCCGAAGGGCCTGTTTCCACGCTGCATCCTTAAAGTCTAAAGTCATTGGATCCTTCACGCAGAAGTTTTTAAGTTATAGGGGCAGAATAGGAATACCTTAGTCACATGTGACTAGGCACAGTGAGATTCTTTGCTGGCAGACACAATGTATACAAATAGCAGCCCCCTTAAGCGCTGACAAACATACAGAGCACGCCGGCTCCACCTTTTGTCTCCCCTCCCGCAACAGTGTCCCCACACCGGGTCCCCAATGTCCTTTGTCTCCCCCCACCCCCATTGTCCATTGTTCTTCCCCCTCCCCCCTCACGGTGGTCCTCCACGTTCTCGTTGCCCGTCAACCATGGGTCAATACGGGAGGCATCGCCACCGACGACGAGAGGTTTCACTGCCGCCGTGCCCCATCGTCGCGAGGCTTCACTGCTATCGACGCCCCACTTCACTCCGACAGTGGCGAGTCCATTCGGCCCAACAAGTCTACTCCGCCATTCAATCATTGCTGATCTACCTCTCCCTCCTAACCCCATTCTCCTGCCTTCCCCACGTAACCCCTGACACCTTTACTAATCAAGGACCTATCTATCTCTGCCTTAAAAATATCCATTGACAGATTCACCACCCTCTGTCGAAATAAATTCTTCCTCATCTCCTATCTAAAGGTACATCATTTTATTCTGAGGCTATGGCCTCTGGTCCTAGGCTCTCCCACTAGTGGAAACATCCTCTCCACATCCATTCTATCCAGGCCTTTCACTATTCGGTAAGTTTCAATGAGGTTCACCCCCCTCATCCTTCTCAAAAATAGTCCAGATGCATAATCACAGCACCACTGCACCTAAATCCTCTACCGTTTTGATTGTGAGGTGCATTAAGCAAGCCAATGGACTTCTCTTTTAACTGCACATGCTTTGAGCTACAGATTGGGAGGACATTTCAAAAACATTGTAATGGTCCCTACTCATCCCTAAACATTAGTTAATGGTGCTGCTGAGATCCTAACATCTTTTCAAGATCCTTAGAGGCCACTATGAATCTCTCGAGAAACGTCCATTTCTGTCCCCTCTCATCTCCAAATGAGAATATTAATGTGGAACAAGATGTTCCATAAAATCCAGATGCTTCGTAACATACGCTGCGTATTACCTTTGTTATTCCCAGTTTCTTGGATAATTCTCCTCACAGACTGCTGCCCCGATTCTTCACAATTGCCAGCTGGAAAATACAATGGAAACACGAAAGTTACCAAACATTCTGTCTTTGTTCTCACAGGACTTGCAGCCGCTTCTGGCTCTCATCCCTCCTCTCCCCTGCTCCCATCGGGCAAGAAGTACGAAGCATGAAAACACACACCTCTGGATTCAGGGACAGTTTCTGGCCAGCTGCTATCAGGCAAATGAACCAACCTACCAGCAACTGGAGAACAATCCTGAGCCACTATCTACCTCAGAGGAGACACTCGGACAATCTTTGATCAGACTTAACTGGACTTTATCTTGCACTAAATGTTATTACATAGAAACATAGAAAATAGGTGCAGGAGGAGGCCATTCGGCCCTTCGAGTCAGCACCGCCATTCATTGTGATCATGGCTGATCGTCCCCCATCAATAACCCGTGCCTGTCTTCTCCCCATATCCCTTGACTCCACTAGCCCCTAGAGCTCTATCTAACTCTCTCTTAAATCCATCTAGTGACTTGGCCTCCACTGCCCTCTGTGTTATTCACGTTATTCCCTTTATCGTGTATCTGTACAGCGTGGATGGCTCAATTGTGATCGTGTATTGCCTCTCCTCAAAATGGTTAGCACGCAAAACAAGCGCGTTTCACTGTACCTCGGTACAAGCGACAATAAGCCAAACTCAGGTCAACTCAACTGTGCAGAACAGCAGAAAATTAAAACCTTTTTTTCATTTGGAGATGCAAAGAACTGCAGATGCTGGTTTACAATGATAGACACAAAATGTTGGAGTAACTGAACGAGTTAGGCAGCAATTCATAAATTCATAAGTTCGTACGACAAGGGAGAATTAGGACATTCAGCCCATCGACTCTGCTCTCCCATTCGATCATTGGTGATCTATTTGTTCCTCTCATCCCCATTCTCCTACCCTCTCCCCTTAACATAGAAACAGAAAAATAGGTGCAGGAGTAGGCCATTCGGCCCTTCGATCCAGCACCGCCATTCAATGTGATCATAGCTGATCATCCAACTCTGTATCCTGTACCTGCCTTCTCTCCATACCCCCTGATCTCTTTAGCCACAAGGTCCACATCTAACTCCCTCTTAAATATAGCCAACGAACTGGCCTCAACTACCTTCTGTGGCAGAGAATTCCACAGATTCACCACTCTCTGTGTGAAAAATGATTTCCTCATCTCGGTCCTAAAAGACTTCCCCCTTATCCTTAAACTGTGACCCCTTGTCCTGGACTTACATAGAAACATAGAAAATAGGTGCAGGAGTAGGCTATTCGAGCCTGCACCGCCATTCAATGTGATCATGGCTGATCATCCAACTCAGTATCCCGTACCTGCCTTCTCTCCATACCCCCTGATCCCTTTAGTGCCGCATCTAACGCCCTCTTAAATATAGCCAATGAACTGGCCTCAACTACCTTCTGTGGCAGAGAATTCCAGAGACTCACCACTCTCTGTGTAAAGAATGTTTTCCTCATCTCGGTCCTAAAGGAATTCCCCCTTATCCTTAGACTGTGACCCCTTGTTCTGGACTCCCCCAACACCGGGAACAATCTTCCAGCATCTAGCTTGTCCAACCCCTTAAGAATTTTGTAAGTTTCTATAAGATCCCCCTCAATCTTCTAAATTCCAGCGAGTACAAGCCGAGTCTATCCAGTCTTTCTTCATATGAAAGTCCTGACATCCCAGGAATCAGTCTGGACCTTGGACTCCCTTACAAATCAGGATCCTATCAATCTCCGCTTGAAAAACACCCAATGACTTGGCCTCCATCATCGTCTGTGGCAAAGTGTTCCACAGATTCACCACCCGGTGGCTGAAGAAACCCCATGACCTAGTGGCGTTGTCCAAAGATGCTGCCTGGCCCGCTGAGTTACTCCAGCACACTGTGTCTTGAAATTTTCAGTTAACAACGTCGGAACATTGTTCATTTACAATATTTGGAAAACCAATTAGCCTACAAACCTGCATGCCTTTGGAGTATGGGAGCATTGTTTATCCTGTATCTGTACACATTCCCTTTATCCTGTATCCGTACACTGTGGCAGCTTGACTGTAATCAGGTGTAGTCCTTTCGCTGACTGGATAACACGCAACAAAAAAGCTGTTCACTGTACCTCAGTAGTTTAGTTTAGAGACCTCAGTAGTTTAGTTGAAAGACGCCGTGCGGAAACAGGCCCTTCGGCCCACCGAGTCCACGTCGACCAGCGGTCCCCACACACTAACACTATCCTACGCAAACTAGGGACAATTTACAATTATACCGAGCCAATTCGCTGACAAACCTGCAGGTCATTGGAGTGTGGGAGAAAAACGGACCGCCCGGAGAAAACCCACGCAGGTCAGGGGGTTGAACGTGCAAACTCCATACAGACAAACACCCGGGTCTCTGGCGCTGTAAGGCAGCAACTCTACCGCTGCGCCACCTCAGCACACGTGACAATAATAAACTAATCAAAAACGAAACTTTTCGATGGCAAATAAAATGTGATTGAATGGAGTGTTCCTGCCGTGAGTGCTGCATGAGGCTACAGGGTTTTAATTAAACCGAAGTGATGTGACTGCTTGCTGCAACATAAACCTTCCTGTGTCAGAGCTGCAATATCATTGAGTGCCCCTCAATGCCAAATTCACGTTAACACTGGCACTTGCTCTGAATAATCCACCTGATTGTTGATTCCTTATGGCAGCTTGCAAAGCGACAATGCGACTTATCAGAATTGCCAGACTCACCTCGGGCAGCAAGAGAAATTGTACTCCTGACAAAATATGTGTCTGCAGTAGCCCTCAGCTCCCTTGACTAATGATAGAGTGAAATTGGAAAGATTGAAACTTGACGCTTGAAGTCTTAATATTTACACAATTGCTTAGGGTAGAGCTCTTTACTTTTACTTTACTTTAGAAACACAGCGCGGAAACAGTCCCAACAGTTCACCTAGACCACGCCGACCAGCGATCACCCCGTACCACTAGCTCTACCCTGCACACTAGGGAACCATTTTACAATTTTACCGGAAGCCAATTCACCTACAAACCTGTAGGTCTTTGGCGTGTGGGAGGAAACCGGAGCTGCCGGAGAAAACCCACGCAGGTCCCAGGGAGAACGTACAAACTCCACACAGACAGCAGCTGTAGTCAGGATCGAACCCGAGGCTAGAGACCCACTATGAGCACTGTCTGTACGGCGTTTGTACGTTCTCCGCGTAACCACGTTTGTTTTCCCCCAGACGCTCTGATTGCCTGCCACATCCCAAAGACGTGCAGGTTTGTAGGTTAATTGGTTTTGTAAATTGCCTCCAGTGGGTAGGATGCCAAACTGTGATAACCTAGAACTAGTGTATGGCTGATCGTTGGTCGGCATGGATTCAGACAGCTATAGTTTAGTTTAGTTTAGAGATACAGTGCAGAAACAGGCCCTTCGGCCCACCGAGTCCGCACCGACCAGCAATCCCCACACATTAACACTACACTACACACAAGAGGGACCATTTTACATTTCAACCAAGCCAACTAACCTACAAACCTCTCCATACCCATAGTCAGGATCGAACCCGGGTCCCTGGCTCTACCGCTATCTCTAAAGGAAAAATGAAACCTGATTGACTGGAGCGATCAGACAGCAGTTTTATAACATTATGATATTAACTGAAATAAATGATAACTATGGAAGGATGGTAAATATTATAGATTTTAACCATTTGGGGGAAAAAAAGTCACAAAGTGCTGTAGTTTGTTTGTAGCCCACTTTCACGACCTTTTTTACTCGTCGACATTTTTCATCCGGCTCGAAAAACGCCCCGACCTACTTGATGCCACGAGTACCTACGACTAGTATCACGACCTTGTGACGACCATGCTGCGAGTATGAGTCAAGGGCAAACTCTGCAGAGGTCGTGAATTAGGTTGTGAAAGTGGGACAGGCCCTTAACTCAGTGGGTCTGGAGAACATGGGGATAGGTGGTGTTTTAGGTCGCCACCCTTCCTCAGACACAAAACATCACGATCATTCAGCCACCCAGCTCTCTGTGTCTCTTATTTTGTAAAACCAGGATCTGCAGTTCCTTTTTTCTACATTTAACCATTTGGAGTACATGTCATTGTGATGGGGGAGGAAACTGGAGCACCCGGAGGAAAGCCAGGGAGAGCGTGCAAACTCCACACAGACAGGGCACCCAAGGACGGGATCAAACCCGGGTTTCTGGCGCAGTGAGGCAGCAGTTCTACCAGGTTTGTAAGATAGTTACCAACTTCATATGATGAATTTGTCATCCTGACTGCACTTCTTAAGCAGACGCAGTAACATAGAAAACAGGTACAGGAGTAGGCCATTCGGCCCTTCGAGCCAGCACCGCCATTCAATATGAATATGGTTGATCATCCTAAATCAGTACCCCACTGATATATCCCTTGATTCCATTAGCCCTCGGAGCTAAATCTAACACTCACTAAAAAAACACCAGTGAAATGGCCTCCACTGCCTTCTGTGGCAGAGAATTCCACAGATTCACAACTCTCTGGGTGAAAAAGTTTTTCCTCATCTCAGTCCTAAATGACCCACCACTTTTTCTTAAACTGTGACCCCTGGTTCTTGACTCCCCCGACATCGGGAACAAAAATTCCTGCATCTAGCCTGTCCACTGTGGAGTTTAGAAGGATGAGAGGGATTCTCATTGAAACATATTACATTGTTAAGGGCTTGAACACGCTAGAGGCAAGAAACATGTTCCCGAAGTTGGGGTAGTCCAGAACCAGGGGCCACAGTTTAAGAATAAGGAGTAAGCCATTTAGAACGGAGACGAGGAAACACTTTTTCTCACAGAGAGTGGGGAGACTGTGGAATTCTCTGCCTCAGAGGGCGGTGGAGGCAGGTTCTCTGGATGCTTTCATAGAAACATAGAAACATAGAAACATAGAAATTAGGTGCAGGAGTAGGCCATTCGGCCCTTAGAGCCTGCACCGCCATTCAATATGATCATGGCTGATCATCCAACTCAGTGTCCCGTACCTGCCTTCTCTCCATAGCCTCTGATCCCCTTAGCCACAAGAGAGAGCTAGATAGGGCTCTTAAAAATAGTTGAGGCAGGGGATATGGGGAGAAGGCAGGAACGAGATACTGATTGGGGATGATCAGCCATGATCACATTGAATGGCGGTGCTGGCTCGAAGGGCCGAATGGCCTACTCCTACACCTATTTTCTATTGTCTATTGTCAATCCCTTAAGAATATTATGTTTTGATAAGATCCCCTCTCATCCTTCTAAATTCCAGTGAACACAAGCCCAGTCGACCCATTCTTTCCTCATATGTCAGTGAGCCAAGGGTAACTAGCTACCTCTCCATGTCGATGGGTCTCCAGTGACTGGTGAGGCTAATGTCTGCACGGAGTTAGTACGTTCTCCCCGCAACCTGTGTGGGTTTTCTCCGGGATTGCTGGTTTCCTCCCACACTCCAAAGACGGACAGGTTCGTAGGCTGATTGGCTTCGGTAAAATTTTAATCCGTCCCTAGTTTGGGTTCACGCGACAATAAACTAAACTGAAATGAACTAAAACGCGTCACTGGCAGCAGTCCCACATGGGGATCGCTGATAATTTGAGATGAGTTTCAGGAGCAATGATATGAGAGAATTACCTATGATCACGTGCATCCCCAGTCTTGATAGATGCTTCGCCGTCTCGTACCCAATCCCTTTGGCACCTCCTGTCACGATGGCAACTTTCCCATTTTGTGGTGGTAAAACTGCAAGAGAGGGAATATAATTTTGGTCACAACACCTCAATTTATGTAGAATAACTGCAAAAAAACAATAAATAGACTGCTATACCAGCGAATAATGTTCCAATTTCACCCTGCTACTCAGGGAAGCTGAGCAATTTTTTTAATAGAGTAAAAACAGTGATATAGATTGTAAAGAAGGGTCCCGGCCTGGGACATCACCTATCCATTTTATCCAAAACTACAGCCTGAACCAGTGCATTACTCCAGCATTTTGTGTCTATCTTTGGTATAAACCAGCATCATGCAGTTCTTGGTTTCTATACTAAGTGAGAGGTGGGCCGTTGATTAGAGTCGTGGAGTGATGCAGTGTGGAAACAGGCCCTTCGGCCCAACTCGTCCACACCGGCCAACAATGTCCCAGCTACACTAGTCCCACTTGCCTGCCCTTGGTCCACAACCCTCCAAACCTGTCCTATCCATGCACCTTTCCAGCTTTCTCTTAACCGATGGGATAGTCCCAGCTTCAACTACCTCTTCTGGCAGCTTGTTCATACACCCACCACCCTCCATGTGAAAAAGTTACCCCTCGGATTCCTATTAAATCTTTTCCCCTTCACTTTAAACCCATGTCCTCTGGTCCTCCATTCCCCTACTATGAGTAAAACATTCTGTGCATCGACCCGATCTATTCCTCTCATGATTTTGTACACCTCTATAAGATCTCCCCTCATCCTCTTGCGGTCCATGGAATAGAGACCCAGCCTACTCAACCTCTCCCTATAGCTCACACCCTCTAGTCCAGGCAACATCCTCGTAAATCTGTTCTGAACTCCTTCAAGCTTGACAATATCTTTCTTATAACATGGTGCCCAGAACTGAACACAATATTCTAAATGCGGTCTCACCGACGTCTTACACAACTTTGGTACATGCCTGGCTTTGACCTGCCCTCCCATCTTTCTTCCAGGTTTTCCTAGTTTTACTGTAAAGATAGTTCAGATGCTGTGACACCACGTTCTCCTTTATGATCCATGCCTCTCCTGGCGAGTGAGTCACGGCCAGGTCCAGTTAAGGGTCATTGCACCAATTAACCTGATCCGACAGATCAGCCTCTGATAAACCCTGGTGCCCGGAGGTGAAGGGAAGTTGTGGGGATGATTCTAGACACTGAAGAGAGGCAAGAGTATTTTATTGTCGTAAGTCCCAGATAGAAGAATGAAATTCTTACTTACAGCAGCCAAAGAGAATATGTAAACACAGTGCACCATAAACAGTATAATAAACGAGAAAAAAAGATGTGTGTATATATATATATATATGCACACACACACATCTTTTTTTCTCTCTCTATATATATATATATATGTGTGTGTGCGTGTGTGTGTGTGTGTGTATATGTTTATATACATGTATATATATTCTTTCGTCATATGTCAGGGAGCCAAGGGTAACTAGCTACCTCTCCATGTATATACACACACACACACACACACACATATATATATATATATATAGAAAAAAAGATGTGTGTGTATTTTTATATATTTGTCACATTACAACCACAAACATAAATGTATTTTATTGGGATTTTATGTGATAGACTAACACAAAGTGGTGCACAATTGTGAAGTGGAAGGAAAACGATACATGGTTTCCAAATTTTATTCCAAATAAAAAACTGAAAAGTGTGGCGTGCAAAAATATTCAGCCCCCCTGAGTCAATCCTTTTTAGAACCACCTTTTGCTGCAATTACAGCTGCAAGTCTTTTGGGGTATGTCTCTACCAGCTTTGCACATCTAGAGACTGAAATGTTTGCCCATTCTTCTTTGCAAAATAGCTCAAGCTCAGTCAGATTGGAGGGAGAGCGTCTGTGAACAGCAATTTGCAAGTCTTGCCAGAGATTCTCAATTGGATTTAGGTCTGGACTTTGACTGGGCCATTCTAACACATGAATACGCATTGATCTAAACCATTCCATTGTAGCTCTGGCTGTATGTTTAGGGTCGCTGTCCTGCTAGAAGGGGAACCTCCGCCCCAGTCTCAAGTCTTTTGCAGACTCTAACAAGTTTTCTTCCAAGATTGCCCTGTATTTGGCTCCATCCATCTTCCCAACAACTCTGACCAGCTTCCCTGTCCCCGCTGAAGAAAAGCATGCCCACACCATCCCCACAGCATGATGCTGCCACCACCATGTTTCACAGTGGGGATGGTGTGTTCAGGGTGATGTGCAGTGTTAGTTTTCCGTCACACATAGCGTTTTGCATTTAGGCCAAATACTTCAATTTTGGTCTCATCAGACCAGAGCACCTTCCTCCACATGTTTGCTGTGTCCCCCACATGGCTTGTGGCAAACTGCAAACGGGACTTCTTATGGCTTTGTTTCAACAATGGCTTTCTTCTTGCCACTCTTCCATAAAGGCCCGATTTGTGGAGTCCACGACTAACAGTTGTCCTGTGGACAGATTCTCTCACCTGAGCTGTGGATCTCTGCAGCTCCTCCAGAGTTACCATGGGCCTCTTGGCTGCTTCTCTGATCAATGCTCTCCTTGCCCGGCCTGTCAGTTTAGGTGGACGGCCATGTCTTGGTAGGTTTGCAGTTGTGCCATACTCTTTCCATTTTCGGATGATGGATTGAACAGTGCTCCGTGAGATGTTCAAAGCTTGGGATTTTTTTTATAACCTAGCCCTGCTTTAAACTTCTCCACAACTTTATCCCTGGCCTGTCTGGTGTGTTCCTTGGGCTTCATGATGCTGTTTGTTCACTAATGTTCTCTAACAAACCTCTGAGGCCTTCACAGAACAGCTGTATTTATACTGAGATTAGATTACACACAAGTGGACTCTATTTGCTAATTAGGTGACTTCTGAGGGCAATTGGTTGCACTGGATTTTATTTAGGGGTATCAAAGTAAAGGGGGCTGAATACTTTTGCACGCCACACTTTTCAGTTTTTTATTTGAAAAAAAATCTGAAAACCATGTATCATTTTCCTTCAACTTCACAATTATGCGCCACTTTGTGTTGGTCTATCACATAATATCCCAATAAATACATTTACGTTTGTGGTTGTAACGTGACAAAATGTGGAAAAGTTCAAGGGGTATAAAAACGTTTGCAACCCACTGTACATATGCACATATACATATATATATACATACATACAGATATCAACACATAAACATACATATATACACACACACACACACACACATATATACAGTGGCTTGCAAAAGTTTTCATACCCCTTGAACTTTTGTACAAAGCCGAAGGGCCACGAAGGGGGGTCCACGAGGAGGGGGTACGTTGGAGACGGGAAAGGGGATCATCAATGTGGGGGGGCGAGGACTCCTTCCCGTGGAAGAATGCTGTGAGGCGGAGGCGACGGTAGAAGAGCTCCAAGTCGTGGTGGGCACGGAACTCATTGAGGTGGGGACGGAGGGGGACAAAGGTAAGACCTCTGCTGAGGACATAATCTTAACAATCTTATATGTTTCAATAAGATCTCCTCTCATCCTTCTAAATTCCTGAATAGACTAGCCCAGGAGCTCCATTCTCTCAACATATGACAGTCCCGCCATACTCGTGAATCTACGCTGCACTCCCTCAATGGCAAGAATGTCCCGTTTTTACGGACATTTTCAACCTGTCACGTCTCAGGTCCGAGGTTCCCACCTGCTTCAAAAGGGCATCAATAATACCGGTGCCCAAGAAGAGCAAGGTGACGTGCCTCAATGACTATCGACCTGTGGCACTAATGCCTGTGGTGATGAAGTGCTTCGAGGGGTTGATCATGGCGCAAATCAACTCCTACCTCGCCAAAAACCTGGACCCACTGCAGTTCGCTTACCGCCACAACAGATCAACGGTGGATGCGATCTCGCTGGCCCTCCACTCCGCTCTGCACCACTTGGACAACAAAAACTCATATGTCAGGCTGTTATTCATCGATTACAGCTCGGCATTTAATACCATCATCCCCTCCAAGCTGGTTACCAAACTTGCAAAACTGGGTCTCTGCCAGGCACATGCCGTCAGGGTAGGCAAGGTAGGCACTGCCTGCCCTGACTAATAACATAGTAATTACTAAATATAAATAATAAAGGCATTGGAGAATTATGCCTATCTAAGAGATTGATCTCTTAGGTAGGCATAATTCTCCGTGCCTTTCATCCGCAGCGCTTGTAACCCTTTAAGGTCTGTGCAGCCCACGTGCCGTCAGCACTGCTTCAAGCGTCAATTTCAAGCGGGGCTGAAGGCAGCAGAAACTCTGCCTTTGCAGCACTGCGCAGGCGCGGCAGCCTACTGCGCTTGCACAAAGCTAATTTCTTGGCGGGGTTTTCAAACATGGATTGGCATTATTTTAAATGTATCTTAGGAAACGGAGAGATGAATGGAGCTCGTGTACCGATAATGTGGTAAGTACATTTTGTGTTTATGTTTTTAAATACCGTACTTCCCGGGGTGTGGGGGTGGGGGGAGAGCAGGGGGATTTGCAGGAAGCCGCTGACATGAGCAAGCGGCAGGTGAGAGATGTTCAGACGGAGAGCACTGCCAGAGGTGAGCGGGCCGGCAGAAGGCGCTGAAGTGGCGGACAGTTTGACTGTCGGGTCCCGGCGGCCGCTCGCAGCTACCCGAGCTGCTTCTATCCCCGGCTACAATGTGGTGGCTCCACGCTTGGAGCGCCGCAGCAGCAGTAAGTGAGTGAGTTACTGGCATTATCCCCGACCCCCTCATTCTCAACAGTCCTGCTCTCCCCGAAACTTTACCCCTGGCACAGACTCCCCATACACTGTGAAAGGAACTTTTCCCCCAATTGGTCCCTTGAACAAGTGTTGTCATTCAATAAGATGACAACTGATTTAACTTTTCCCTGTGTGCTCCCGTTTTTCCCACCATCTCTCCACCTGCCATCAATCTTCACCACTTCAATGGGTATTCAGTAATTCAGAATAAAGGAGACTAGGAAGCCTTGGGCAAATTGACTTGTTACTGTTTTTATTTTTATTTTTTATTTTTACGGAGAGAACAATCTGCGCATGCGCGTTTTTTATTTTTATCCGACTGACTGCCTACCCTGAGTAATTACTCATGGCATGTGCCTGATCTCTGCGCATCCCTCTGCAATTGGGTCCTTGACTTCCTCATTCTCAGACCACAGTCTGTTCGTATTGGTGGAAATGTGTCAGACTCGATTACAATCAGCACGGGAGCACCACAAGGCTGTGTGCTCAGCCCCCTGCTGTACTCACTGTATACTCATGACTGCGTAGCCGGTCACAGTGCAAACTCCATCATCAAGTTCGTTGACGACACCACTGCTGTGGGACATATCACTGATAGGGATGAGTCGGAGTACAGAAGAGAGATCGAGCAACTGTCCATATGGTGCCAGCACAATAACCTGGCCCTCAACACCAGCAGAACCAAGGAACTGATTGTGGACTTTGGAAGGAGTAGGATTGGGACCCACAGCCCCGTTTATATCAACAGTCCGATGGTTGAAAGGGTCAAGAGCTTCAAATTCCTGGGCGTGCACATCTCTGAAGATCTTTCCTGGTCCAAGAACACTGATGCAATTATCAAGAACGCTCATCAGCGCCTCTACTTCCTGAGAAGATTACGGAGAGTCGGTGTGTCAAGGAGGACTCTCTCTAACTTCTACAGGTGCACAGTAGAGAGCTTGCTGACCGGTTGCATCGTGGCTTGGTTCGGCAACTTGAGCGCCCTGGAGCGGAAAAGACTACAAAAAGTAGTAAACACTGCCCAATCCATCATCGGCTCTGACCTTCCTTCCATCGAGGGGATCTATCACAGTCGCTGCCTCAAAAAGGCTGGCAGCATCATCAAGGACCCACACCATCATGGCCACACACTCATCTCCCTGCTACCTTCAAGTAGAAGGTACAGGAGCCTGAGGACGACAATGACCAGGTTCAGGAATAGCTACTTCCCCACAGCCATCAGGCTATTAAACCTGGCTCGGACAAAACTCTGAACATTAATACCCCTTTATCTGTTATTTGCACTTTATCAGTTTATTTATTCATGTGTGTATATATTTATATAATGGTATATGGACACACTGATCTGTTCTGTAGTCAATGCCTACTATGTTCTTTGTGCTGAATGTCATTGTCCTATCAGGGACACATGACAATAAACTCACTTGAACTTGAGCTTGAACTTGATGTCCTTCCTCAATTTTGGAGACCAAAACTGCACACAATAATAGTCTACGTAGTTCAGAGTTTACTTGAGGTCGTAGCGTTTATTAGCCCGATGGCTCTAGAGAAGAAGCTGTTCCTAAATCTGGTCATTACAGTTTTCCGGCTTCTGTACCTTCTTCTCGATGGCAGGGGTGAAATGAGTGTGTGGCCAGAGTGGTGTGGGTCCCTGATGATGCTGGCTGCCTTTTTGAGGCAGCGACTCCGGAAAATCCCTTTGATGATGGGGAGGAGGTCAGAGCTAGAGCGTGCGTGCGCGCGCATGTGCGTGTGTGCCTGTGTGTGTGTGCGTGTGCGTGTGTGTGTGTGTGTGTGTGTTTTGTGTGTGTCTCTACCAGTGTATTCATTATCGATCTGGTGTCATGATTGATGCCACAGTGTGAACATATGTTAGAAGCATCCACATAGAGCTTGATTTAATCCTGTAAAATCAAGGCTTATTTGGTTTATATATTTTTTTCATTAATGAGTCGAAAGTTCTTTAGTCACAGGATGCATTTAGGCCGGCACTTTGATGCATTAGAAACATGCCTCTTGGCCTGTTTACATATTCATACATAAAGTGGTTAGTTGTGTACTTTTGATATACGTGTTAAGCCAACAGAAGCCGTTGGTGAAATCATTTATCATTTCTTGTTTTGCAAAAAAAAAAGCATTTATTTGGAGGGTTTTGTGCACACAAACATTTGTCATGGCAAAAACAATTGCTAGTGGCAAGTTTTCTGACAAACACCATGGCAGTTTCAAGCTTTATTTAGGAAGTGGTGGAGAGAGTCAAGATCGAAAGGGACTAGACGATACAATACGATAAGATAGAACTTTATCAGGTAGATTGATGGGACTGAAGGCTGATAAATCCCCAGGGTCAGATGATCTGCATCCCAGGGTACTCAAGGAGGTGGGTCTAGAAATCGGGGACACATTGGTGATCATTTTCCAATGTTCTGAAGTGGCGGCGCTGCTTGTCAGCTGCGGCTCACCTGCAGTCCGTCTGTCTTTATTTTATTTTTGTCCGCGTCACTGTTTTTGGCGTTTATTTTTGGTTTGTTGGGTTGTGTATGTGTGTGTGGGGGGGGGGGGAGGGTGGGAGAAACGGGGTTTTAGTCTCTCCCTTCGGGGGGATGCGACTTTTCCTGTCGTGTCCCCCGACATCGTCTCCGTCTGTGCTGAGGCCCTGGTGACGGCCTTCCAGCTTCCAGCGGCGGCGGCATGGCTTTCGGAGCTTCAGCGGCGACCTGGGCTTCGGGAGCTCCAGCGGCGGCCTGGCTCCCTCTGAGCTGCGGTGCTCCAGTGGTGGCCTGGATGTCGGGGGCTGCGGTGCTCCAGCGGTGGCCTGGATGTCGGGAGCTGCGGTGCTCCAGCGGCGGCCTGGGTGTCGGGAGCTGCGGTGCTCCAGCGGTGGCCTGGATGTCGGGAGCTGCGGTGCTCCAGCGGTGGCCTGGATGTCGGGAGCTGCGGTGCTCCAGCGGTGGCCTGGGTGTCGGGAGCTGCGGTGCTCCAGCGGTGGCCTGGGTGTCGGGAGCTGCGGTGCTCCAGCGGCGGCCTGGTTTTCGGGAGCTGCGGTGCTCCAGCGACATTCCGGCGGCGGGCCCTGTGGCGGTGTTCCGGCGTTCCGGCGTCAGCGGCCTGGATCCCCTCAGCGCAGAGGGAGAATAAGGAGGGGAGAAAAAGACTGAGACCCTAAGACTTTTGCCTTCCACCACAGTGAGGAGGTGTTTGGTGAACTCACTGTGGTGGATGTTAATTTTGTGTTTATTGTATGGTATTGTATTGTTGTTTTTTATATATGTACGACTGCAGGCACGAAATTTCGTTCAGACTGAAAGGTCTGAATGACAATAAAGGTATTCAATTCAATTCAATTCAATTCAAGTTCTATAGATTCAGGAGCAGTTCCTGTGGATTCGAGGGGAGCTAATGTTATACTACTTTTCAAGAAAGGAGCGAGAGAGAAAACGAGGAATTACAGACCAGTTAGCCTGACATCGGCGGTGGGGAAGATGCTGGAGTCAATTAATAAAGAAGTAATATGGGGGAGGTGAGCTGTATTGTCCAGGATGCTCCGCAGTTTGAGGAGCATCCTCCCCTCAATGACCACCTCCCATGAATCCAACTCCGCCCCGAGGATGGAGCCAGCCTTCCTGATAAATCTTGGAACTATCTCTACCAAGGGAATATATGTTCTTCCGCCGGCTACGGGAGTCAAGATCGCCCGGTGAACAGAGCGCTCGAGGCCCCGGGCCGCGGGAGAAGAAAGAAGGGAAGAGATTTGATCTTTTTTCCGCCTTCCATCACAGTGAGGAATGTGGAGGAGTCACTGTGGTGGATGTTTATGTTAAAATGTATTTTGTGTGTTCCGTTGCTTCTTATTTGTATGACTGACTTGGCAAATTAAATTCCTCGTACATTGCAAAACATCCTTGGCTAATAAAGTATTACTGTGATTGTGATTGATTGTAGAGTAAATGGAATACACCCTATCAAAGTGTGCAGTCATGCATTTTGGTAGTAGGAATAAAGGCTTAATTATTTTCTAAATGGGGAGAGGATTCACAAATCGAAGGTGCAATGGGACTTGGGTATGCTGGTGCAGGATATCCAAAAGATTAATGTGAACGTTGAATAGGTAGTAAGGAATGCAAAGTTATCATTCATTTTGAGAGGGCTAGTATAAAAGCAGGGAGATAATGCTGAGGCTTCAGAAGGTGCTGGACAGACTGCATTTTCAGTATTATGAGCAGTTTTGGGTCCCACATCTGAAGAGGGGCGTGCTGGCCTTGGAGAGGGTACGGAGAAGGTTTACGAGAATAATTCAGCTGACTGGGTTAATATATGATGAGCTTTTGATGGCACTGGGCCTGTGGTCGCTGGAGTTCAGAAGGATGAGAGGGGGTCCCGCTGAAACTTACCGAATAATGGACCTGGATCGAGTGGATATGGAGAGGATGTTTCCACTATAGGGAGAGTCTAGGACCAGTGGGCACAGCCTCAGAATAAAAGGAAGTACCTTTAGAAAGAGGAAAAATAATTTATTTAGTCAAAGGTGGTGAAAGTGTGGAATTCATTGCCAAAGATGGCTGTGGAGACCGTCATTGGGTGTTTTTAAAGCAGAGATTAACAGGATCTTGATTATTAAGATGTCAAAAGTTATGCGGTCTAGTCAAGAGAATGGGGTAGAGAGGGAAAGATAGATCACCATAAGTGATAGGAGCAGAATTAGGCCATTCAGCCCATCACGTCTACTCCACCATGGCTGATCTATCTCTCCCTCTTAACCCCATTCTCCTGCCTTCTCCCCATAACCTCTGACACACATACTAATCAAGAATCAATCTATGTCTTAAATATATCCACTGACTTGGCCTCCATAGCCTTCTGTGGCAAAGAATTCCACAGATTCATCACCGTCTGACAAAAGATATTCCTCGCCATCTCCTTCCTCAAAGAACATCCTTTAATTCTGAGGCTATGACCTCTAGTCCTAGACGCCACATCCACTCTATCCAAGCCTTTCACTAATCTGTATGTTTCAACGAGGTTCCCCCCCTCATTCATCTGTAACTCCAGCGAGTACAGACCCAGTGCCGACAAACTCTCATCATGGGTTAACCTACTCATTCCTGGGATAGATCAGTCATGATTAGATGACATAGAAGACTCTGAGCCGAATGCTCAAATGACTTCAGTTTAGTTATGAGATACAGTGCTGAAACAGGCCCTTCGGCCCACCGAGTCCGTGGCAACCAGTGATCCCCACACACTAACTCCACCTCATCGGTGATCCTTGGTCCATCTTTAATTGTACTTTACAGGACTTCATCTAGCGCGAAACATTATTCCCTCCATCCTGCATCTGTACACTTGTAATCGTGTATTGTCCTGTATATATCTTGTATTGTATATAGGAGCAGTTGTACAGAGCCCTAGTGATTCGCCGCCTAGCCGACACTGCGCATATCCACAGTGGCCCTGGTGTTCTCAGCCGCCGAGTACTGCGCCCCGGTCTGGTGTCGTAGCCCCCACGTCAAGAAGCCGGATGCTGCCCACAACAGCGCCCTGCGGACTGTCTCCGGATGCCTACGAGCCACCCTAGTAAACCAACTGCCCATCCTCGCTGGCATCGCCCCGGCCAACATCAGACGAGAAGCAGCCACTCTGGCCCTCTCTCGAAAGGCACAGACTGGTGAATCCCACCTCCTCCATCAGATCGTCACGGAGACACCACGACGAGTGCACCTCAAGTCACGGCGCCCCTTTGCCTCGCACGCCCAAGAGCTGCTCTGCAGCTGACGCTTCCAAGTCCGCCTGGGTCAAGATGGAGAGACCAGTGGAAGTCAGCGGGACCATCTAGGCTACACTAGTACATCAAAGATCCCATGGACGTCCCTGGCCAGGACCTGCCCCGAAAGCAGTGGACAACCCTCAACCGCTTGAGGACAGGCGTCGGACGTTATGGAGTAGCGATGAAGAGGTGGGGCCTCGTGGACAGCGCCTCCTGCGGGTGTGGGGGACCCAACACAGACAGTGGAGCACATAGTCACCAGTTGCCCCAAACACCGGCCACCCAATGGTGAACAAGGTCTGATTGACCTAGACGATGACACGTTGGCCTGGCTCGCCTCAACGCAGGTCTAAGAGACATATATGACAGAAGAAGATGAGGGGATCTCATTGAAACTTATAAGATTGTTAAGGGTTTGGACACACTAGAGGCAGGAAACATGTTCCCGATGTTGGGGGAGTCCAGAATCAGGGGTCACAGTTTAAGAATCAGGAGTAAGCCATTTAGAACGGAGATGAGGAAACACTTTTTCTCACAGAGAGTGGTGAGTCTGTGGAATTCTCTGCCTCAGAGGGCGGTGGGGGCAGGTTCTCTGGATGCTTTCAAGTGAGAGCTAGATTGGCTCGTAAAAATAGTGGAGTCAGGGGATATGGGGAGAAGGCAGGAACGAGGTTCTGATTGGGGATGATCAGCCATGATCACATTGAATGGCGGAGCTGGCTCGAAGGGCCGAATGGCCTACTCCTTCACCTATTGTCTATTGTCTGTTGTCTTTCCACTGACTGGATGGCATGCGACAAAAAGCTTTTCACTGCACCACGGTACACATGACAACAAGCTCAACTAAACCTTCAAGGTTAAAAAAGGCACAAAGCTTCAGCAAAATGTGGAATTCTGCTGCTTGGAACCATTGAAGCAGCATTTCCCCCGCTCCATCCCGAGGCAGATCGGTGATGTCTAAGATTGCAGATCAGTGCGTGCGACTGATGATTCAGAATAAATACACAAAGCTCCAACTTCCACAAAACAAAATGCCAACGTCACAGTTTAACCTAATTTATCTGCATTTCAAAACGCGGGGATGAAGGAAAGACGGATCAGGATAGTTACAGCAAAGTAATCAAAATTGGAACGATCTTTAATCGATTCCATTTTTCTGGTTAATCCATTCTCTATGCTTTGTCAGTTCGCTTGGACCATCGTTTTAGCCTCAAATTCTATTCTAGTAATGGGTAGCATGTACCAGTCAGATTAGAAGGGAACGAGTTTGAAATGTATGCATAGGGACGGGTTTTCATCTTTCAGAACAAAATCAAAACATTGAACGGCATTTGAAGTGAAGACATATAATTGAATTAGAACCTGCAGTAAAATAAAAACATTCGGAGAGCTAACTGCAAGACTAAAACCCAGACACCATGGATAATGCAGACTTGCATGCCGTATAATCTGAGCAGACTACATTTAGCATAGTATTAGCCTCTTGGATTTCACAAACCCAACTTCGAAAATCACACGGATATTAGTACGGCTCAGAGATACAGCGCGGAAACAGGCCCCTTCGGCCCACCGAGTTCACGCCAACCAGCGAGTCCCAGCACGTAGTCCCTAGCATTATCCTACCCACACTGGGGACAATTTGAAATTATACCAAGCCTACAAACCTGCATGTCTTTGGAGTGTGGGAGAAAACCAAAGATCCTGGAGGAAACCCACGCGGGTCACGGAGAGAACCTACAAAGATTCGGACAGACAAGCACCCTCAGTCAGGATCGAACCCGGGTCTCTGGCGCTGTGAGGCAGCAGCTCTACCACTGCACCATCGATAGCTGTAGGGCTTTTTTTTAACATAGTGTTTACACCAGTAAGGGCCTGTCCTACCAGCATCCGACTCCAGGGAATTCCAGGGAAGGTTTGGCAAGTATTTCCTCATTACTATGTTAGGACTTTCAAATAGCAGCCTTCTATTGACAAACAACTGGAGTAAATGGTTAAGGGCCTGTCCTACCAGCATCCGACTCCAAGCGATGAGCGCGATCAAACTAGAAGCGGGGGCCGCGCGGAGGTCGGGTGATCCCCTGTACAGGGCCGTTCCCACCAGCATGCGCCTGCGTGCGGCAAGCGCGACCAAACCGGCAGCGAGGGCCGCGCGGAGGCCGGGTGAGTGGCGCAACGCGGCGGAAAGTGAGGCGAACTTGGAGCGAAGTCTTAAGGTAAGTTCGCCAGGACAGAGAGGGGCACACAGAGAGGGGCACAGAGGCACACACACAGAGGGCCACGGAGCCACACAAATAGAGGGTCACGGAGGCACCTACAGATAGGTTCACGGAGGCACGATGTCGAGGCGGTGTGTAATGCGTCAAGGACGACTGCGAGCCGACAAGCCAATTTTTGAACATAGTCAGTTTTTCGGAGCCCCGCGCGATGTTGGGACGAACTCCGCACAATTCCGCACGGCTCCGGCGATCGAAGTGGGACCGGCCCTGCGACATCGGATGGCTCAAGCGACCACGTTAGGTCGCGCTCATCGCATGGAGTTGCATGCTTGTAGGACAGGCCCTGTACAGCACAGGAATAAGCCTTTATGGGCCTGTCCCACTAGTCCCGTAAAAACGGCGTCTGGACCCCCCTACGACAATGTCTACAACAACCTACCTCCTAGTCGACATCAAGCTACGGCAAGCTACCGACAACCACCGACCCATTAGGACGTCCACCTACGACCACACCTACGACAATCTACATCCACCCGCGACAAGCTACGGCAAGGTAAGACAATTCAGTCGCCGGTACCTGTCGCCGGTTGACGTAGGTTGACGTTAGGTAGTCGCCAATGGAATTCACCAAATTCAGCACCGGCGACCACCTACGTCATCCTGGCGACAGCACCTACGTCAGGCTACGATCGTTGGCGTCAAATCCACGGACGCTGACTGTCCCTGAAAAGTTTTGAGCATTTCAAAATCCAGCGGCAACCAGCAAAAAGGTATGATTCTTTGGGCAACTGAGGAGACCATACAGGCGACACCCCGGTGACCATGTGGCGACAGCCTAGTCACCTGTAGTCGGCTAGAAAATCACCTAAGTGGGACAGGGGCATTACGGCCCACAATTTCTGTGCAGAACGTGATGCCAAGTTAATCTGCTTTGCCTGCACATATTCCTCCATTCGCTGCCTATCTAAAAACCTCTTAAACCCCATGATCGCACCTGTTTCCACAACCATCCCTATCAGCTCGTTCCAGGCACCTACCGTCTATGTGATAAACCTTTCCCGCACAACTCCTTTAAATCTTCCCCCTCTGCCCTCCTTAAAGCTGATCTTTGGCATTTACACCCCAGGAAATTGGCAATTCTCTTCCCTCTCTACGTTTCTAATAGTTTTATCTATCACGTTTCCCCTCAATCTTTGATGGTCCAGAAAAAGTACCGGTAATCTAAATTTGTCCACGCTGACCTTATAGCTAATGCCCTCTGATGTGGACGGTATTCCGGTAAACCTCCTCTGTATCTTCACCAAAACCTCAACATCCTTCCTGTAACGGGGTAATCAGAGCCTCACATAATACTCCAAATGTGGCCTGACCAAAGTTGTATAAAGCCACAACATGACTTCCTGACTCTTATACTCAGCGGCTGAACAATGAAGGCTAGCACATCATAGGCAGTCACGGTGGCGCAGCAGTAGAGTTGCTGCCTTACAGCGAATGCAGCGCCCGTAGACCCGGATTCGATCACGACTATCTGTACGGGTGCTGTCTGTACGGAGTTTGTATCTCTCTTCTATACTCTGACTCATCCCCATTAGTGATACGTCCCACAACAGTGGTGTCGTCAACGAACTTGACGATGGAGTTCGCACTATGACCGGCTACGCAGTCATGAGTATAGAGTGAGTACAGCAGGGGGCTGAGCACGCAGCCTTGAGGTGCTCTCATGCTGATTGTTATCGAGGCTGACACCTTTCCACCAATGCGAACAGACTGTGATCTGTGAATGAGGAAGTCGAGGATCCAATTGCAGAGGGATGCGCAGAGACCCAGTTCTGCATGTTTGGTAACCAGCTTGGAGGGGGATGATTGTATTAAATGCCAAGCTGTAATTGATGAATAACATCCTGACATACGAGTTTTTGTTGTCCAAATGGTCCAGAGCGAAGTGGAGGGCCAGCGAGATCACATCCAACGTTGATCTGTTGTGGTGGGAAGCGAACTACAGTGGGTCCAGGTTTTTGTCGATGTAGGAGTTGATTTGCGCCATGATCAACCTCGCAAAGCACTTCATCACCTTACTTACATTTGACCTTCCAGATTAAACACCATCTTTCATTTCTCCACCCATATCTGTAGCTGCTCTATATCCCACTGTCTGCTTTGACAACCTCTCTCACTGTCCACAACTCCACCAATGTTGGTGTCGGCAGCAAATCAATTAAACAACCCATCTACATTTACATCCAAGTCAGACATACAGATCACAAACACATACATATCACCAACAACAGAGATACTAGTATAGATCCCTGCAGAACTCCATCACGGTGGCTTTTATACCCATTTGATAGACTGTTGATGGTGCTGTCTTTCAGTTGAGATTTAGTTTATTGGAGGCACAGTGGTGGAGTTGCTGCCTTACAGCGCAAAAGACCCCCGGGTTCAATCCTGACTACGGGTACCATCAAAAAAGAGTTTGCACATTCTCACCTTGACCTGCGTGAGTTTTTTTCCCGGGATCTCCGGATTCCTCCTGCACTCCAAAGACCTACAGGTTTGCAGGTTGACTGGCTTTGGTAAAACTGTAAATTGTCCCCCATGTGTGTGGAATAGTGTTAGTGTGCAGGGATCGATGGTCGGCGCAGATTCGGTGGGCCAAAGGGCCTGTTTCCATGCTGCACCTCTAAACTAAACTAAACTAAAATGTCCACTTGAAGGTGGATGTTGGCGGATATTTCCGTCTCTCAGCCGCATGCTACACACCTGACAGTGTCATAATCAATCGTCAGCCCAGATTGTTGTGTTCAAGTGTTTACTTGCGAGTTAAGGGCGGCGAGGTGGCGCAGCGGTAGAGCTACTGCCTTACAGCGCCAGAGACCCAGGTTCGATCCCGACTACAGGTGCAGCCTGTGCGCAGTTTGTACATTCTCCCCGTGACCTGTGTGAGTTTTCCCGGGATCTCCGGTTTCCTCCCGCCCTCCAAAACCGTACAAGTTTGCAGGCTAATTGGCTTTGGTAAAATTGCAAAATGTCCCTAGTGTGTGTAGAATAGTGTTAGTGTGCGGGGATCACCGGTCGGCGCGGGCACATGGTGGGCCGAAGGGCCTGTTTTCATGCTGGGTCTCTAAACTAAACTAATCTGAAGAAGGGTCTCGATCCGAAACGTCACCCATTCCATCTCTCCAGAGATGCCGCCTGTCCCGCTGAGTTACTCCAGCATTTTGTGGTCACTCTTTGGAACTAAACCAGCATCTGCAGTTCTTTCCCACGCGTAAACTAAACTAAAATGTCAACTTGAAGGCGGATATTTCCGTCACTCAGCTGCAAGACTGCACACCTGACAGTGTATACACTACCCAGATTGTCATGTTCAAACCTTTACTCTCAAGACTTGAGTACAACTCTCTGAAGGTGAGACAAGGATGACATTCACGGGGACTGGATGCTAGAGTGCTATTGTCTGCCGAGGAACCAGGGAGCGCTTTTCCGATTCTTTGCTAAGTAACGTCCACAGAGGATACAAGATCACTGAGCATAAACATTCATTTTCAGCTTGTGCGCTCTGCAGCCACATACACATTCATGGGTAAACCATCAGACATGTAAGATTAAATGCTGCCCTGGTGCCCAATCAATACCACAAACAACACTGCAGGTTGCAGCTCATTTCAGCATTGGAGGTTGCAGGGTTGCATTGCCCAGAGCCTCTTTGGATAGAAGAACGTAGAACAGTCAAAAGCTGAAGATGGGTCTCGACCCGAAACGCCACCCATTCCTTCTCTCCAGAGATGCTGCCTGTCCTGCTGAGGTACTCCAGCATTTTGTGTCTACCGTAGAACAGTAAAACACAGCAGGTAGACAAAAGTGCTGGAGAAACTCAGCGGGTGCAGCAGCATCTATGGAGCGAAGGAAATAGGCAATATTTCGGGACACCCTTCTTCAGACTGATGGAGGGTGGGGGGGGGGGGGGGGGGTGGGTAGAAGAAAGGAAAAAGGAGGAGGAGCCTGAGTGCTGAGGGAAAGCTAGGAAGGGGAGGAGCCAGCAAGGGCTAACGGAATTGGGAGAATTCAATGTTTAAGCCACTTGGGTGCAGACTGCCCAACTGAAGAAGGGTTTCGACCTGAAACGTTGCCTATTTCCTTCGCTCCATAGATGCTGCTGCACCCGCTGAGTTTCTCCAGCACTTTTCTCTACCTTTGATTTTCCAGCATCTGCAGTTCCTTCTTATAAACAGTAAAACACAGGATCTGGCCATTCGGCCGACAATGTCCATGCCAAACTCGATACCAAGTTCAACAAATGCTCTCTGCCTGCACGTAATACACAGTAGGTATGTTACAAAACTTACCTTTAGCGGCGCTGCAGTTCTGCAACTGCCCGTGTGCGCGACTTTGGCGCCTTTGAGAGGGGGGCTGGTTTAAAATGCCGTTTTTCTCCAGATCATTCAAATCGATTAATCTCAGGGGATTTAGTTGCTGAAGAGAAATCGCTCCGACATTTGTTTTATGAAGTTATTTTTAAACTACGCTGAATAATGTATTAGCTAGAGTAATTTAAAAATCACCACTAAAGCCGTGAACACCGACAATGGGACGGATCTCACGTAGGGGACAAAAGAAGGTACAGTTTATTTTTACATAAAAACGTGCTTCTTAGGAAGCCTTTAATCAAAATTTAATGTTGCGAAAAGGTGACTAAAAAAATATATGAACCGGCAGTATTTTTCCTGCCGACTGGGGGTTCAATTCACAGCAAACCGCAACGTTCCAATCCATCGCATTCCACAAAAACCCACTCGCAAGTTGATTTAAATGACCATTAATTTACGGGAATTAAACACTAAATTGCTTCAATTTGGCCTATAAATTAATGACAATGAGATTTAAAAATCATGTTATATTGTGAATTATTGTGTGAATGTTATTTGGACACTTAGGTTTTTTTTAAATGCTAACCTTTTCTTAAGAAATTGATAGATGTTTAGATCTAGTAATTGAATTTGTAATTAGCTACAATTAGGTAACTAACTAATTATATGCTTTAATTTCAGGTAATCCAAGTAAGATTGTTTCATATTTGTTTTGGAATGCTTCAATCTATAATAACTGAAAATTTCATTCAGTTCTCTTGCTTTTTAAGAAAGTTATGGACTTTTGACTGTCCTCGATCACAGCTTTTGTGTTAAGTCAATGGAAAAGCAATAGGGAACAAGATGCTAATTTCTGAGTATGAAAATGGCCATAACTTTTTTAATACTGAAGATATGAAAGTGAATTAGGTGGCAAATTAAACTTCTTTTTATGCTTTATCTGATGGGATAAATTGCAGACGTGATTTTTTAAATCTCAAAATTTTGGAACATTGCTATACACAGCCCTACATTCTCTGCACATCGCGGTGGCGCAGCGGTAGGGTTGCTGCCTTACAGCGCCAGAGATACCTGGGTTCGCTCCAGACCACGGGTACGGAGTTTGTACGTTCTCCCTATGACCTGCATGGGTTTTCTCCGGCATGACATTTCAAAAATCCGAGCTCTCGGTAAATCCGATGCATATTCTAGCCTGCTGTCAAAGAGGTCAAATCCCCAACCCAAAATACCAAAAACAGTCTACGCAGAATTTGCGAATGCCCGGTCAGTGATAACCACTGGAGCCCGCTGGTTGAACGTAGCTTTTTGATTTAGAATGCAGCCTTATTGTCTAAAGGCCTGACCGCAAATGGAATGAATGGAAGAAAGTTATTGACACTGATACAGCTGCTGCAATTCAGAGTCAATGTTTCATAAGTTCCAAATATCCAACCCTTGGGATATTCCCCTGACATAAAATACACAAGAACCCCAACGACATTAAGAATTACAAGCTCCTTGGAAGCCAACAGAGATTGTACAGTGTGCCATTTCTGCTGATCATTAAGAATTGTTTTAATTAACTCACAAGATGCACACGTGGTCAGATTTGATGTTCATCTGTACATGTCCTTGCTGATAAGACTGCCATCTTGAACTGCTGCAGGCAGTGTGTTTAATAACTAAGAATTTCAAATAATGAATCTCTCCGGCACGGTGGCACAGTGGTAGTGGCTGCCTTACAGTTCGATCCAGTCTGTACGGAGTTTGTACGTTCTCTCCCCGTGACCTGCGTGGGTTTTCTCCAGAATCTCCGGTTTCCTCCCACACTCCGAATACGTACAGGTTTGCAGGTTAATTGGCTTGGCTTGTCAAAATTGTCCCTAGCGTGTAGGATAATGTAGTGCTCGGGGATCGCATGTCGGCGCGGACTCGGTGGGCCAAAGGGCACGTGTCCACGCTGTATCTGTAAACGAAACTAAACTAAACTTAAACTAAACACAGGAACAAGCCCTTCGGCCCACAATGTCCATGCCACACACACAACGCCAAGTTAAACAAATCCCCTCTACCTGTACGTGATCTATAGCCTAACATTCTATGTTCCCATTTCCCTCTTAAATGCCATGATGGTATCTGCCTCCACCGCCACCAGTGGCAGCGCGTTCCAGGCACCCACCACTCAGTTTAAAAGTCTTGTCCCGCACATCTCCTTTGAGACATAGGGGAACTACAGATGCTGGAATCTTGCGAAGGGCACAAAGAGCTGCATAACTCTGTGGGTCAGGCAGCATCTCTGGGGTGGTGGATAGGCAAAGCTTTGGGCCGGAACCCTTCTTCAATCGGAAGGATCATGGCCAACAATATCACCTAACCAGGTCCTCCAGAGATGTTGCCTGACCCGCTGAGATTTCAGTACTTTGTCTCCTTTCAACTTTGCCTCTCTCACATAGGGTAGTCACAGAGGGTGGGAACAGACCCTTCAGCCCAACTTAAGGGGCTGTCCCACTGTACGAGGTAATTCAAGAGCTCTCCCGAGTTTAAAAAAAAAATCAAACTCGTGGTAAGCACGTAGAATGTACGTCGGAGCTCGGGACGTCTCTTAGCGGCTCGTAACGCTAACAGCAGGCACTCGGGAAACGCGGTAAGCTCGTGAAGACTTGTGAAGATTTTTCAACATGTTGAAAAATGTCCACGAGAGCCCAGAGTACCTACGAGCGGCTATTACCGTAATTTTCCGAGTTCGAATCAGGGGAAACTTGGGAGAACTCTTGAATTAGCTCGTACAGGCCCTATAGCCACACCAACCAACATGCCCCATCCACAACAGTCCCACCATTTGGCCCATATCCCTCTAAACCTATCCATGTACCTCTCCACATGTTTCTTTGTTCCTTGCTGAGTGTTTCCAGAATCTTCTTCTTTTTTTTACCAATTTCCCACAAATTCAGTTTTGAGCTTTTCATCCATCGAGGTGATAAAATAATTCCCACATTAATTCTGTCACTGTCTCATGATGTGATTTTCCACAGTAATCGGTTGAAGCCATTGGTGTCAGCGGCAATCAAGACTTACTTCAGTCTGTTGAAAGCCTCTGTTTGTGCAATTTTGTAAAAAATAAAAATGAATCCATTTTCAAATAATAGTTGCAATTGACCCCTCTCCCCTCCTGCAGAAACCTCCTCCGCCGGACACTTAATTTCAAAAAGGTCTCCCCATTTCTAGTGTCAAGCAACATTTACTTATTTCTTTCTCAAGTCCAAAGACTCTGACATCCGACCCACATCAACACCCAAAAAACATTTGTCTATTGAGAGCAATATAACCATATAACATATAACAACCATATAACAATTACAGCACGGAAACAGGCCTTCTCAGCCCTTCCAGTCCGTGCCGACCATTTATTTTCCCCTAGTCCCATCTACCTGCACTCAGACCATACCCCTCCATTCCCTTCCAGTCCATATACCTATCCACTTTACTTTTAAATGTTAAATATATTTAAATTTTAATATATTAACGATGTTTACATTAGACTTTCGAGATACGGCGTTGAAACAGGACCTTCACCCACCGGGTCCGCACTGACCAACGATCACCCTGCATACTAGCACTATCCTACACACACTAGGGACAATTTACACATTACTGAAGCCAATTAAGCTTCAAACCTGAACGTCTTTGGAGTGTGGGAGGGAACGGGAGCACCCGGAGAAAACCCACGCAGGTCTCAGGGAGAAAGTGCAAAGTCCGTACACACAGCACCCGTCGTCTGGATCGAAACTAGGTCTCTGGCGCCGTAAGGCAGCAACTCTACCGCTGTGCCACCGTGCCGCTCTGAATATTGTTCCAAACAAATTAACCGGATTACAAAAAAAACAAGACTGCTTTTGAAATAATTCCAGCAATCATATGACTTAGGTTATTTAAAATACAGTACTTTTCATTGCCCAACTGAAGGAGAAACAGGAGCTAGGTACACGTGACAATAAAGGGCCTGTCCCACTTGGGTGTCATTTGCGAGTCACGCAGGTGGCGCGCGATGATTTTGTGATTCCCAAAATTGTGGGGCGCCGCGCGCGACCGCGCGTCCCTGCACCATGTGCGTCACCACGCTCCCCATGCGCGTGTAATGCACGCCATGCGCACGTCACGACGTGTAAATGACGCCCAAGTGGGACAGGCCCTTAAACTAACTAAACTATACTGTTGAATGTGAGCGTCATTCGAACAAGAAATATCACTGCACCCTGGTGTATATAACACTAAACTAGTCTGAATCTGAAGTTGGACATCATGCTCCCAATACAGCTCTGACCTTCCAATAACATACAAAGTTGCCTTATTATCATTAGTCCAGATGAAAGATTATAAGGGCAAATATTTTGGCTTCAAGATTCAGATTAGTTCATTGTCTTGTATACCGGAGTGCGATGAAATTACTTGTTTGACTGAAGCTCATCGACTAAACAGTATTCGTGGTAATGAAAGGCAAAGCAATAAACTTGACAGATGCAAGGCAACAGAATGGTGCAAAGATTTAAGTGCAATCTGAGATGGTTCAAAAATAAAACCCAACGGCAGTAACAGAATGCACGGCGGTCACAGAGGTGCAGCTGGTAGTGCTGCTGACTCACTGCGCCAGAGATCCGGGTTCGATCTTCACCTCGGGTGCTGTCTGTGCGGAGTTTGCACTTTCTCCCTGTGACGGCGTAGGTTTCCTCCGGGTGCTCCGGTTTCCTCCCACATCCCAAAGACGTGCGGGTTTGTAGGTTAATTGGCCCTCTGTAAATTGTCCCCTGGTGTGTAGGGAGTGGATGAGCAAGTGGCAAAACAGTGTAAAAAATATATAATGGGAGGAATTGATCAGGTAGATGCATAAAATCTCTTGCCCAGAGCACAGGAATCAAGAACTAGAGGACATAGGGTTAAGATGGAGGGGGGGGGGGGGGGAAGATTTAATAGGAATCTGAGGGGTAACTTTTTCAACAAAGGGTGGTGGGTGTATGGAATGAGCTGCTGGAGGAGGTAGTTGGGGCAGATACTATCACATAATTTAAGAAACAATTGGACAGGTGCATGGATAGTATAGGTTTAGATGGATATGGGCCTAATGCAGGCAGGTGGGACTAGTGTCGATGGGACATGTTGGCCGGCGTGGGCAAGTTGGGCCGAGGGGCCTGATTCCATGCTGTATCTCTAAAACTAAACTGATGTTAAACTTGAGGGACTGCTCTGGATTCTCCCGAGGACCTTGTTGCCGTGCATAAAACATTCAGTGAGTTTTCTTTTATTCTGAGATCAGTGGCATCTGGGGATGCCATCTTGAATTATGCATCCGAATTCCAACAACTCCTCGATGGCAGCTTTGATCAAACACACTTCAAGCATCTTAAGAAAACCTGAAACACTCCTCTGCAGAGCAAAGTCAAGCAAATTCAAGCTAATAAATATTCAGATCCATCCGCTTTAGGGAAATGGTCTTGGTACAAGAAGATGACTCTTATGTTGATAGCAATCACAAATCATTTTGGGTTAATTAGAAAAAGTCTTTACTCCTTCACTTCTTCCAAGTCCTCTGCTCTCCCTTCCTGAAATTAAGGTATAAATATAAAACGCAACGCTCGTATCCAGAAGGCCACAAAGTGCTGCGGTGACTCAGCGGGTCAGGCAGCGTCTCTGGAGAGCATGGATAAGCCACGTTTCGGGTCGAGATTTCTTCAGATACAGAAAGGTGAACTGATGGTATAAGTCCCAGCACCACTAGACTTGGCAACAGCCTCCTTCCCACGATAGACACGAGAAGGTAGACAAAAATGCTGGAGAAACTCAGCGGGTGCAGCAGCATCTATGGAGCGAAGGAAATAGGCAACGTTTCGGGCCTAAACCCTTCTTCAGACTGATAGGGGGTTGGGGAGAAGAAAGGAAAAATGAGGAGGAGGAGGAGCCCGAGGGCTGAGGGAGAGGTAGGAAGGGGAGGAGACAGCAAGGGTTAACGGAATTGAGAGAATTCAATGTTCATGCCGAGAGGATGCAGACTCCCCAAGCGGAATATGAGGTGCTGTTCCTCCAATTTCCGGTGTTGCTCACTCTGGCCGTGGAGGAGGCCCAGGACAGAGAGGTCGGATACGGAATGGGAGGGGGAGTTGAAGTGATGAGCCACCGGGAGGTCAGGTTGGTTAATGCGGACCGAGCTGAGGTGTTCGGCGAAACAATCGGCAAGCCTACGTTTGGTCTCACCGATATAGATCCGCTGACATCTAGAGCAGCGGATGCAATAGATGAGGTTGGAGGAGGTGCAGGTGAACCTCTGTCGGACCTGGAACGACTGCTTGGGTCCTTGAATGGAGTCGAGGGGGGAGGTAAAGCGACAAGTGTAGCATCTCTTGCGGTTGCAAGGGAAAGTGCCCGGGGAAGGGATGGAGCGGGAGGGAAGGGAAGAATTGACAAGGAAGTTATGGAGGGAGCGGTCTTTGCGGAAGGCAGACAGGGGAGGAGATGGGAAGATGCAGCGAGTGCTGTGGTCAGGTTGGAGGTGGTGAAACTGAAGGAGAACTATTTGTTGTATGTGCCGGCCAGTAGGGTGGAAGGTGAGGACTAGGTGGACTCTGCCCTTGTTCTAAGTGGGGGGATGGGGAGAGAGGGCAGTGTTGCGGGGTATGGAGGAGACCCTGGTGCGAGCCTCATCTATAGTAGGGGAGGGGAACCCCCGCTCCCTGAAGCATGAGGACATTTGTGATGACCTGGTGTGGAACACCTCATCCTGGGAGCAGATGCGGCGTAGACGGAGAAATTGGGAGCAGGGGATGGAGTCCTTATGGGAAGCAGGGTGGGAGGAAGAGTAGTCAAGATAGCGGTGGGAGTCAGTGGGTTTATAGTGGATGTCTGTCGGTCAGAAAGTGGGTTTATAGAGGATGTCGGACACAAGAAAACAGGGGTACCTCAGTGGGTCAGACAAGCATCTCTGGAGAAAAGGGACAGGTGATGTTTCGGGTCGAGACCCTTCTTCAGATTCCTATTCCTTTTCACCAGAGATGCTGCCTGACCCGCTGGGTTACTCCAGCTTTTTGTGTCTATCTTCCGGTTTAAGCAGTTCCTTCCTACACACAACAGCTTCTGTTATCAGGCTTCCGAACAGTCATTCCATAAGCTAGAGCACAGGGCCCATTCTCCAATCGACCTCATTGCAGACATTAGATTTTTTTGTCTCTGGAACTGTTACGCTGCAATGTTGAAAACTATATTCTGCACTCTGTATCTTTCTCTTTATTCTAACCTTCGCGCTTGAGTTTTGTGCAATTGTATTTATGCGTGGTATTGTCTAACACACAATCAAAAGCTCTTTGTTGAATCTCCGTACACATAGACATTGACATAGACATGGAAAATAGGTGCAGGAGGAGGCCATTCGGCCCTTCGAGCCAGCACCGCCATTCATTGTGATCATGGCTGATCGTCCCCTATCAATAACCCGTGCCTGCCTTCTCCCCATATCCCTTGACTCCACTAGCCCCTAGAGCTCTATCTAACTCTCTCTTAAATCCATCCAGTGACTTGGCCTCCACTGCCCTCTATGGCAGGGAATTCCATAAATTCACAACTCTCTGGGTGAAAATGTTTTTTCTCACCTCAGTCTTAAATGACCTCCCCTTTATTGTAAGACTGTAGCCCCTGGTTCTGGACTCGACCAACATTGGGAACATTTTTCCTGCATCTAGCTTGTCCAGTCCTTTTATAATTTGACATGTTTCTATAAGATAACCCCTCATCCTTCCACACGTGACAGTAATAAACCCAGTTAGTTACGTTGAGTGTAGTTCTAATGTCGCGTGTACCGAGGTACAGTGAAAAGCTTTTGTCGAGTGCTAACCAGTCAGCGGAAAGACAACACATGATTACAATCGAGCCATTCGCAGTATCATCATCATCATCATCATCGGCGGTCACTCGAAACGAGTATGACTGTCCTCTCCTCTCCATAGGGTCGTCTACGTGCAGGTCTGCAGATAGCTGTGGAGGCCGATCCGCGATCCACACACCTTGGTACAACGTGGGCAGTGGAGACTGGCGGTGGTTGGTAGTCGTCGAGCCCCCTTCTCTATCTCTCCTTACGGTGCTGCCGCATTGTTTCTGCGACACGGCGTAGTTCCGTTTCGTGACGTGCAGCTCCTTCCTGCACGGATTTCCTCCGGGAGCGCCTGTCCAGTGCAATGTGCTCCCAGTTGCTCGATGTGACAGTGTACATGATAAGGGAATAGCGTTTAGTGCAAGATAAAGCCTGTAAAGGCAGATCGTATCTTCAGTTCGGGGGTATCTACCTCCAAATGAAGTAGGTAGGTGGTAGTTCAGGATGGCTCTCTCTAGTTGTGGCAAGATGGCTCAGTTGTCTGATAACAGCCGGGAGGAGCTGTCCCGAAACCTCATCACAACTTTCGCTGGAAGTTACTTGCAAACTATGAAGAGTTAACCCAACTCAGCATGGCGACCATTATTCAATGCCCGGCCCCAGGCTCGGAGCAGACACCGATCTGGCCACACACCAGGACAGCCTGTACAGAGGGTTGGGATGGCACTGAGTACGAAAGGTCAAGAGCTGTGCTTGACATTTCGAAAAGCCTAGCTCTCGACAAATCCGATGCACTTTCTAGCCTGCTGTCAAGGAGGTCAAAACACCAACCCAAAATAGCAAACAGTCTACAGAATTTGCAAATGCCCTGTCAGTGATAGCCACAGGGAGCCCACTGGTTGAACGCAGCTTTCTGATCTAGAATGCTGCCTGATTTTCTAAAGGCCTGGCTGCAAATTGAATGGAAGAAAGTTATTCCGACTGGTGCAATTCAGAGTCAATGTTTCATAAGTTCCAAATATCCATCCCTTGGGTATTTCCCTGACATAAAATGCACAAGATCCCCAACGACATTAAGAATTACAAGCTCCTTGGAAGCCAACAGTGATTGTACAGTGTGCCATTCATTCTGATCATTCAGAATTGTTTTAATTAACTCACAAAAATGCATACATGGTCCGCATTTGATGTTCATCTGTAATTTTCCTTGCTGAGAAGACTGCCATCTTGAGCTGCTGCAGGCAGTGTGTTTAATAAGTAAGAATTTCAAATTATAAATCTCCAAATTAAGCGACTCCGCACTGTCAAAGCCGCAACAGCCAGACATAAAAACTGCTTTTTTTCCCCACGAGCAGTATCTCTACTCAATAACGTTTATCGCCTCCTTTTGCTCTGGTATTTTATTTCATTCACATGTTTAAACTATAATGTTTAATTCTTAATGTTTTAATGTTTTATGTTTTATTCTTAATTGTTTACCGTGTTGTTACTTGCGAGCGGAGCACCAAGGCAAATTCCTTGTATGTGAACATATTTGGCCAATAGTCTTATTCATAAACGTATTCGTTCATTTGTTGTCTGCGGCATGGTGGCACAGCGGGTAGAGTTGCTGCCTTACAGTTCGATCCTGACTACGGGTGCTGTCTGTACGGAGTTTGTACGTTCTCTCCCCGTGACCTGCGTGGGTTTTTTCCGGGATCTCCGGATTCCTCCCACACTCCACGTAGGTACAGGTTTGCAGGTTAATTGGCTTGGCTTGGCAAAATTGTAAATTGTCCCTAGCGTGTAGGATAGTGTTGGTGTCCGGGGGTCGCTGGTCGGCCAAAGGGCCTGTTTCCGCGCTGTATCTCTAAACTAAACTAAAAATTAGTTCACGGCACCTTCTGAACGCAACTGGAGACAATGCTCGTCACAATGCTGAGCACTATATTCTGCACTCTGTACCTTTCCCTTTGCTCAACGCATTGTGCTTGCAAGGACAAAAAGATGCGGGAGTAACTCAGGAGGTCCGGCAGCACCTCAGGAGAACAAGGATAGGTAACCTTTCGTGTCGAGACCCTTTTTAATTTAGTTTAGATAAGTTTGGAGATACAGCGCCGAAACAGGCCCTTTAGCCCACCGAGTCTGCGCCAACGTGCGATCCCCGCACACTAGCACTATCCCACACAAACGAGGGACGATTTACGATGTTTTCCGAAGCCAAATGAACCTATAAACCTATACATCGTTGGAATGTGGGAGGAAACCGGAGCACCCGGGAAAAACCCACGCAGTCACGAAAAAAACGTTCAAACTCCGTACAGACAGCACTGGTAATCGGGATCGAACCAGGGTCCGCTGACGCTGTAAGGCAGCAACTCTACCGCTGCGCCACCGTGTCGCCCTGTTTTCCTTGAGTTTTTGTCTCCATTGTATTTATGAATATTATTATCTGATTTGATTGGATAGCATGCAACACAAACCCTTTCACTGTACCTCGGTACACAGGTCAATAATAATCCTGCATCTAAACATTAGCTCAGCAAACTATTTTCCATGCAGTTTATTCTAACCAAGGGGTGAAAGATTGCAACCTTCACGTGGTCCGCCCTGTTTTCACTAATGCAATCAACTCGACGTGCACAGACGGAAGATCAAATAGAACAAGTTGTCCTACAACTTTAGGCCATGCACGCCACACGAAAGAAGATTCTAACCAAGTACACTTTTGTTCGTCCATTTATGTTCAGGACCCTAGTGAGACCACACCTGGAGTATTGTGTGCAGTTTTGGTCTCCAAATCTGAGGAAGGACATTCTTGCTATTGAGGGAGTGCAGCGTAGGTTCACAAGGTTAATTCCCGGGTTGGCGGGACTGTCATATGTTGAAAGAATGGAGCGGCTGGGCTTTTATACACAGGAATTTAGAAGGATGAGAGGGAATCTTATTGAAACATATAAGATTATTAAGGTATTGGACAAGCTGGAGGCAGGAAACATGTTCCCGATGTTGGGGGAGTCCAGAACCAGGGGCCAAAGTTTAAGAATAAAGGGTAAGCCATTTAGAATGGAGATGAGGAAAATCTTTTTCATCCAGAGAGGTGTGAATCTGTGAAATTCTCTGACTCAGAAGGCAGTGGAGGCCGTTTCTCTGGATGCTTTCAAGAAAGAGTTAGGTAGAGCTCTCAAAGATAGCGGAGTCAGGGGATATGGATAGAAGGCAGGGACGGGTGGATGATCAGCCATGATCACAGTAAATGGCGGTGCCAGCTCGAGGGGCCGAATGGTCTACTCCTGCACCTATTGTCTATTGTCTGTTGTCTAAACAGCTGCTGTGTAACTTTAAATCTTCTTTGAAGATTCTTCTTGCACCAAGCACAAGTGTTTCAAATTAATTTTAGGTTGTACTGTGCATATAACACAAAGGAATACTGTCTCTAGATACTGTCTCACGAAAAAACAGGCCCTTCAGCCCACCGTCCGCGAAGACCAGCGATCCCCGTCACACTAGTACGGACAATTCGCAATTTTTACCAAAGTCAATTAACCTACAAACCCGTATGTCTTTGGAGTGTGGGAGGAAACCACCCAGGAAAAACCCTCGTGATCGCGGGGTGAACGTACAAACTCCGTACAGACAGCGGTGGAACCCGGGTCTCTGGCGCTGGAAGGCAGCAACTCCATCGCTGCGCCACCGTGTTATGCAGCATGCAAATAGGTACATCTAGCCAATCCCATTTGCCTGAATCCCTCTAAACCTTTCATAGAAACATAGACATAGAAACATAGAAATTAGGTGCAGGAGTAGGCCATTCGGCCCTCCGAGCCTGCACCGCCATTCAATATGATCATGGCTGATCATCCAACTCAGTATCCCGTACCTGCCTTCTCTCCATACCCTCTGATCCCCTTAGCCACAAGGGCCACATCTAACTCCCTCTTAAATATAGCCAATGAACTGGCCTCAACTACCCTCTGTGGCAGAGAGTTCCAGAGACCCACCACTCTCTGTGTGAAAAAAGTCCTTCTCATCTCGGTCCTAAAGGATTTCCCCCTTATCCTTAAGCTGTGACCCCTTGTCCTGGACCTCCCCAACATCGGGAACAATCTTCCTGCATCTAGCCTGTCCAACCCCTTAAGAATTTTGTAAGTTTCTATAAGATCGCCTCTCAATCTCCTAAATTCTAGAGAGTATAAACCAAGTCTATGCAGTCTTTGTTCATAAGACAGTCCTGACATCCCAGGAATCAGTCTTTCCCATCCATGTACCTGCCCGAGTGTTTTTTAAATGCTGTTTGTTACCTGCCTCAACTACCTCCTCTGGCAGCTCATTCCATATGCCCACTGAGTGAAAAAGTTGTCCCTCAGGTTTCTATTAAACCTTCCCCCCCTCACCTTCAACCTATGCCCTGAGTCCCCTACCCTGGGTAAAAGGTTCTGTGCATTCACTCTCTCCACTCCCCTCATGACTTTATACACCTCCATAAGATCTGTGGATTGTCACCTAGTCGTGGTGGAGAAGCTTGTGTGGTCCTGAGATCCTGAGAGCGATGCCGTCTGGAGCTACGCTCCTGGTAGGGCCACCCATGCGGTAAGGTCGAGGGGGAGGTCTCTGGCAAAGAGCAATCCAACCAAGACCTCAGCGGTGGAACAGGCGGAGGACGATGGCTGACCTTAGTGGAGCGTCACAACGGCTGGGAAGGCGGATGAAGGCTGCAGCGGAAAAGGGTCTCCGGTCGTCTTGGACTCCATGCCACTGGATCCTGACCCAGATCTGTCAAGGACCGTGGGGTGACTGTCTATGCACCAGTCTCCCCACGTTAAACATAGTCATGCACAGGCGTCCTCCATATATGGAATAGCACCCTGGAGACACCCATGGTCAGCCACGACTGAAGGGGGCCTAAGTTAAGCACTCCTAACCTTCCTGCGCTCCAAGGAATAAAGTCCTAGGCTGCTCAACCTCTCCCTATAGTTCAGGCCCTTAAGTTCTGTCCGATCTTCTCCGCACTCTTTCCAGTTTCCAATTAATTTTAAACAGGTTTTGCATTTTTCATAATTTAATTCAGCTTTTTTTGGTTGCAGCATTTCACTGTACCTCGGTACATGCGACAATAATAACAAACTCCAACGACAAACTACAAAACCACAAGCCAATTAACCTACAAGCCTATAGGTCTCTGGAGTGTGGGAGGAAACCGGAGCACCGGGAGGAAACCCACACAGGTCACGGGGAGGACGAACAAACTCCATACAGGCAGCACCCGCAGTCAGGATCGAACCCGGGTCTCTGGGGGCTGTAAGGCAGCAACTCTGCCACCGAGCCGCCCGAATTACTCGTTCTATCACTAACACTGGATTTTTCCGTGATCTATGAATTCACGTGATTTATTGGGTGTGATTCACCAGGGTGTAGAAGTGGAACATTATCATTCATATTGAGCTGAATTAAACCACTTTGAAGTGTGAAGAGCTCGACTAATTGTGAGTTCGTTCAATAAATCCAGATGGCACCAAAGCCATTTGAGGATTGAACCAATGTTTTATTAGGTTCAGGAGAAAAATCAAACTGGAACAAATACATTTTAATACCGGGCCGACAAGCTTCTGGTTAAAAAATATTTGATTGGTATTTCCGTGGCATATTTCACGTTCAATTCTGGATGCCCAAAGCACTTTAAAGATGAATTTAGTTTTGTTTTAGTTCAGAGGTACAGCGGGAAATGGGCCCTTCGGCCCACCAAGTCCGTGCCGACCAGTAATCCCCGCCCACTAACATGTCTATATTTAAGAGGGAGTTAGATGTGGCCCTTGGGGCTAAGGGGATCAGGGGGTATGGAGAGAAAGCAGGTGCGGGATACTGCGTTGGATGATCAGCCATGATCATATTGAATGGCGGTGAAGGCTCGAAGGGCCGAATGGCCTACTCCTGCACCTAATTTCTATGTTTCTATGTTTCTATGTCCTACACACACACACACACACGTAAGGAACACTTTACAATTTTACCGAAGCCAATTAACCAATTTGGCAAAGTGACCAATTTGGCAAAGTGACAGGGATCTTTGCTGTCCACTTGATCAGGGGCTGAAACCCCGGGGGGGGGGGCAGAGGGGACACGTCCCCCCCATGTTTCGAGAGGTGGGGGACATCCCCCTCAAGGTTTTGTAATCCGGATTTTAAAATATCCGCTTTCCGTGAGACAGTGGAGGTGGGACTGCTGACCGAAGACGGCGATTGGACGAGAGACGTCGGTCAGCAGGCAATGGGGGCGGGACGTGATGATTCAGCGCGATGGAGGAGGGAAACGTGAATGGGGAAGTGGTGGGACTGAGGATAGAGTGCGATGATTGGAGGAGGGACACATGGCACAGACCTGCGCCTCATCCACAGCCTGGATCGATCCCGGTCCCGTCCCCACCCGAGTGCCCCTCCCCCCATGGGCGGCCAGAGACGTCGGCAGTCAGACGCGAGTTGTACCCCCAGGCCCACAGCCAGCGCAGAGAAGCAGCGCTAAACCCAGCTCACTCTGCCTGTCCCGCCAGGTTAACCTGCCTGGGCTTGCAGGAAATATGGGCAGCGCGGAGAAGCAGCGCTGGTACCCAGTCAGTCCAGTCAGGGCTGTAGTTAACCGTGCGAGACAGGCAGAGTTGAGCTGCATTTAGTGCTGGATTGAGCCTCCGAAGCCTCGCACATGTGTGTGAGTGTGCGTATACGCGCGCGCGCGGCCACCAAAACATTGTGTCCCCCCGTCCCCCGGTCCCTTCCACGTTTTGATAGCGACTTCCGCCCTTGCACTTGAGAGCATTTATTCTCACACCCCCTTTGTTGCAGGCAAGATTCATGCAAAGCCCAAATAAAACACATGGGGCAAGCCAATCCATTGCCTCACTGATGCCCAAGGACAGGTGATCCCCACCCTAGTCATCTTCATAGGTTCATAAGTTCAGTTGTAAGAGCAGATTTAGGCCATTCAATCAAGGCTGATCTATCTTTCCCTCACAACTCCATTCTCCTGCCTTCTCCCCATAACCCTTGACATCCTCACTAATCAAGAACCTATCGATCTCCAGCTTAACCTCCCCCCTCCCCCACCCTTGCCGTCCTACTAGTTCCACCGTTCACATCCCTGTATCATCTCTTCCCCAGCCAACAATGGTCAAATGTGGCCTCCTCCATCATTGGGCATCTATTGGCAGCCTTGATTTGTTCTGGCTTTTTCTTGCCGCCAATCAAACCCCCCCCCCCCCCCTTCCCTACGCCCCCCCCCCCCCCTCTACTTTCAGTCTGAAGAAGGGTTCCGACCCAAAATGCCACTCATTCTTTTTCTCCAGTGATGCTGCCTGACACGTTGTGTTACTCTTTGCACAAAGTCCGTGAGCATTGCCACTTATCATTTCACTGCCCATCTTTGAAACCAAACTGTTATATATTGCAAGGTGGGTCTTCAGTATAAGGTATGTATAACAAGGTTATATAGCTTTCATAGCAAAAGGATTTGAGTATAGGAGCAGGGAGGTTCTACTTCAGTTGTATAGGGTCTTGGTGAGGCCACACCTGGAGTATTGCGTACAGTTCTGGTCTCCAAATCTGAGGAAGGACATTATTGCCATAGAGGGAGTGCAGAGAAGGTTCACCAGACTGATTCCTGGGATGTCAGGACTGTCTTATGAACAAAGACTGCATAGACTCGGTTTATACTCTCTAGAATTTAGGAGATTGAGAGGGGATCTTATAGAAACTTACAAAATTCTTAAGGGGTTGGACAGGCTAGATGCAGGAAGATTGTTCCCGATGTTGGGGAGGTCCAGGACAAGGGGTCACAGCTTAAGGATAAGGGGGAAATCCTTTAGGACCGAGATGAGAAGGACTTTTTTCACACAGAGAGTGGTGGGTCTCTGGAAATCTCTGCCACAGAGGGTATTTGAGGCCAGTTCATTGGCTATATTTAAGAGGGAGTTAGATGTGGCCCTCGTGGCTAAGGGGATCAGAGGGTATGGAGAGAAGGCAGGTACGGGATACTGAGTTGGATGATCAGCCATATTGAATGGCGGTGCAAGCTCGAAGGGCCGAATGGCCTACTCCTGCACCTAATTTCTATGTTTCTATGTTTCTATATACTGTACTTCAGGACACTGGCGGCAGTGTGGTGCAGCGGTAGAGTTACTGCCTTACAGCACCAGAGACCCGTGTTCCATCCTGACCACGGTGCTGTCTGTATGGAGCCTGTACGTTCTCCCCGTGACTACCTGGGTTTTCTCCGGGTACTCCGGTTTTATTCCAAAGCCGCGCCGGTCTGCAGATTCATTGCACTTCGGTAAACTGTTACCCAGTGTGAAGGATGTCACTGGTGTGCGGGGATCGCTGGTCAGCGCGGACGGCGTGGATTCCGCGCTGCATCTCGAAACTATCGCATGGAATCGGGCTGTTTTTTTCACCCAGAGGGTTAAAAGGGAAACCGTGAATTAACAGACTCCACAACAAAAACACCATCTGGAAAAGGAAGCAGCACTGTGGCCATTTCAAAGCTGCCCACAGCTTTCATTACCAACTAATTTGAATTCGGAATTTAAACAGAACAGGAAATGAAGCATTGCACTTGATAATCACTGTGTGCCTACACAGATACTGTAGATACTCCAGAATCTTAAGCTGTCACAGATGCCACTCTGCTAGGCTTCCTCCTGTGGGTTTGAGGCAGCGAAGAAAAATAGTTTTTACCGAAGCCAATTAGCCTACAAGCCTGGGAGTCTTTGGAATGTGGGAGGAAACCAGGGCACCCGGAGAAAACCCACGCAGGTCATGGGGAGCACGTACACACTCTGAGAACCTTCGGAACCTTCTGAATGTTGTAGTCGGCAGGGCAGTACTCTGCATATCGCCAACTTGGAGAGTTTTACATTTTTATCAAACCAATTAGCCTACAAAACCTGTACGTCTTTGGAGCGTGGGAGGAAACCGAAGATCTCGGAGAAAACCCACGCAGATCACGGGGAGAACGTACAAACTCTAAATAGACAGCAGCCATAGTCAGGATCGAACCCGGGTCTCTGGCGCTACATTTTGCTGTAAGGCAGCGACTCTACCGCTGCGCCACCGTGAATGCCACCGTCACGCCACTGGGTTGTACAAATCAGATGCAGTTCCTCCAATTGAGTGCAGCCTCACTCACGCAATGGAAAGTAACAGGTATGTGATGATACACTCGTAAAAAAGACACGCAGCGCCGGTGTGTTTGGCCATGGCCGCGTCTTTACCCAGAACCGCCCGAGAGACAGAAACCGGTCTATCCGTCACCGAGCAGTCAGTCGATGCGCATTCCCGTTATTGTGTGTTTATATATTTATATAGGACCGGCACCGTCCCCAGGTCCTGGGGGCCACCGTGTCCCCATGGGCCGCACCAATTCTCCCCGCAGCCGGGGGGCGCTCCTCAGGCCGGGCCTAGTACTACTATAATCCATGAACAGGAAGCACCTTCTTCTTCTTGCGTATGGCGTGCACAGCCTAAAGTTGCAGGACAGCTTGTTCTATTTGATCTTATTTGATTGTGCAATTCGGGTTAATCACATTACTCGAAAACAGGGCGGACCACGTGAAGGTTGCAATCTCCCACCCCAGGAAGCACCTGATAGAAGTATATAAAATCATGAGAGTTAGGGTAGTCTGTCAGCCTCTTTTTATGCCACCAGCATAATCAAGGACCAGTCTCACCCCAGGAACACCCTCTTCTCCCCACTCCCTTCAGGCAGGAGGTACTGAAGTTTGAAAAGGCACACCTCCAGATTCAGGGAGAGTTTCTTCCCAGCTGTTATCAGGTAACTGAACCATCCCCTCACCAACTTGTGAGTGGTCCTGATCTCCCATCAACTCCATTGGAGACCTTCGATCTGTCATCGGACTTTACTGGACTTTACATTGCACTAAATATTATACCCTTTATCCTGTATCTGTACACTGTGGAAGGCTTGATTGTAATCACAATAGACAACAGACAATAGACAATAGACAATAGGTGCAGGAGTAGGCTGCACCGCCATTCAATGTGATCATGGCCGATCATCTACAATCAGTACCCCGTTCCTGCCTTCTCCCCATATCCCTTGACACCGCTATCTTTAAGAGCTCTGTCTATCTCTCTCTTGAAAGCATCCAGAAAAACGGCCTCCGCTACGTTCTGAGGCAGAGAATTCCACAGATTCACAACTCTCTGGGTGAAAAAGATTTTCCTCATCTCCGTTCTAAATGGCCTACCCCATATTCTTAAATTGTAGCCCCTGGTTCTGGGCTCCTCAAACATCGGGAACATGTTTCCTGCCTCTAGTGTGTCCAAATCCTTAATAATGTTATGTGTTTCAATAAGATTCCCTCTCATCCTTCTAAATTCCAGTGCATACAAGCCCAGTCGCTCCATTCATTCAACATATGACAGTCCCGCCCTCCCAGGAATTAACCTCGTGAACCTACACTGCACTCCCTCAATAGCAAGAATGTCCTTCCTCAAATTTGGAGACCAAAACTGCACACAATACTCCAGGTGTGGTCTCACTAGGGCCCTGTACAACTGTAGAAGGACCTATTTGCTCCTATATTCGACTCCTCTTGTTATGAAGCTCAACATGCCATTAGCATGCCATCAACATAGGCCATTAGCATGACCTAGAGTCTTTTCGCTGAATGGATAGCACGCAACAAAAAAGCTTTTCATTTTACCTTGGTACACATGACAGTGACAAACTAAACCAAGGTTCTGATCCAAAACGTCGTCAACCCATTCCCCGCACAGATGCTGCCTGACCTGCCGAGTTTTTCCAGCACTTTGTGTTTTTCCGTGTAAGTACTTCAATGTCTTTGGGATTTATATGACACCTGATATCCACCTTCAATTCGACATTTTAGTTTAGTTTAGAGATACAGTGCGGAAACAGCCCCTTCGGCCCAACGAGTCCATGCCAACCCGAGATCCCCGCATATTAAAGCTATCTACACGCACTGGGGACAATTTATAATTATACCAGGCTCATTAACCTGTACGTCTATGGAGTGTCGGAGGAAACCGGAGATCCCAGCGAAAACCCACACTGGTCACGGGGAGAACGTACAAACTCCGCGCAGACAGCACCCGTGGACAGGATCGAACCCGGGTCTCCGGCGCTCTAAGGCGGCAAGTCTACCACTGCGCCACTGTGAAACCATGTAAATTTTTCCCTTATTTTTCACACTACCCGAGTGTCACTTGGATCAAGTAGAGGACTCCTCCACCAGGATAAGCATCCCAGTAATGGCCAAAGCCTAGGGACTGAATCCAGGATCTTCCTCTTCTTGAAGACACAGATGGCTGATGCTCACACAGGAGCCAAGTGTGCTGCTTCAACCGGCTGAGTTACTGGGGGCGAAGTTGTTCAAATGTTACTTTCGTGGGTGAGAGTCTTTAAAGCACCTTTGGGCTTTAATTAAGTTTAGAGTTACGGCATGGAAACAGCTCCTTTGGCCCACAGAGATGAAAATAATGAATTCCTGCAATGATGTGAACTTTACTCAGCCTGTTTTGCAAAGGGCATTTCATTAGCAATTAAGATAGACACAAAAAGCTGGAGTAACTCAGCGGGTCAGGCAGCACAAGAGAAAATTGGTGACGTTTCGGGCCAAGACCCTTCTTCAGACTATAGTCAGACTTCAGACTATATTCTTCAGACAACAGCAAGCACATTTTGGGTTGCAGGAGGCACATTGGTGGAGTTGCTGCCTTACGGCGCCAGAAACCCAGGTTCGGTCCTGACTATGGGTGCTGCCTGTATGGAGTTTGTATATTCTCCCCGTGACCTGCGTGAGTTTTCTTCGAGATCTTCGGTTTCCTCCCACACTCCAAAGACGTACAGGTTTCCTTCTGCAGTTGTACTGAGCCCTAGTGAGACCACGCCTGGAGCATTGGGTGCAGTTTTGGTGCCCTAATTTGAGGAAGGATATTCTTGCTATTGAGGGAGTGCAGCGTAGGTTTACAAGGTTAATTCCCGGGATGGCAGGACTGTCATATGCTGAGAGAATGGAGCAGCTGGGCTGGTACACATGGAGTTTAGAAGGATGAGAGGGAATCTCATTGAAACATATAAGATTATTAAGGGTACACAAAAGGCTGGAGAAACTCAGCGGGTGCAGCAGCATCTAAGGAGCGAAGGAGATAGGCAACGTTTCGGGTCGAGACCCTTTTTCGGACTGGTTAGGGATCAGGGAAACGGGAGATATAGACGGTGATGTGGAGAGATAAAGAACAATGAATGAAAGATATGCAAAAATGTATAGATGATAAATGAAACAGGCCATTGTAAGCTGTGTGTAGTGTGAAAATGAGAAGCTAGTGCGACTTGGGTGGGGAGAGATAGAGAGAGAGGGAATGCCAGGGCCCTAGGGCTCAGGGAGAGGTGGGAAGGGGAGGAGACAGCAAGGGTTAACAGAATTGAGAAAATTCAATGTTTAAGCCCAGAGGATGCAGACTCCTGATTGTTAAGATTGTTAAGGGTTTGGACAAGCTAGAGGCAGGAAACATGTTCCCGATGTTGGGGGAGTCCAGAACCAGGGGCCACAGTTTAAGAATAAGGAGTAAGCCATTTAGAACGGAGATGAGGAAACACTTTTTCTCACAGAGAGTTGTGAGTCTGTGGAATTCTCTGCCTCAGAAGGCAGTGGAGGCCGGTTCTCTGGATGCTTTCAAGAGAGAGCTAGATAGGGCTCTTAAAAATAGCGGAGTCAGGGGATATGGCGAGAAGGCTGGAACGGGGTAGTGATTGGGGATGATCAGTCATGATCAGATTGAATGACGGTGCTGGCTCGAAGGGCCGAATGGCCTACTCCTGCACCTATTGTCTATTGTCCATTGTCCCAGCTACACTAGTCCCACCTGCCCGCATTTGGCGCATATCCCTCCAAACCTGTCCTATCCATGTACCTATCTAAATGTTTCTTAAATGTTGGGGCAGTCCCTGCCTCAACTACCTCCTCTGGCAGCTTGTTCCATACACCCACCACCCTCTGTGTGAAAAGGGAACCCTTCAGATTCCTATTCATTGTTTTCTCCTTCACCTTAAACCTATGTCCTCGATTCACCTACTCTGGGCAAGAGACTCTGTGCATCTCCCCAATCTATTCTTATCTTGATTTTATACACCACTATAAGATCACCCCTCATCCTCCTGCGCTCCAAGGACTAGAGTCCCAGCCTGCTCAACCGCTCCCTTTAGCTCAGACCCTTGAATCCTGGCAACATCCTTGTAAGTCTCGTAATCACACTAATTCTATATTATCCTACTTTGCCATCCATACTCTGCACACGAGGGCCAATAGACAGCGGCCAATTAACCTAAAAAACCTGCACGTCTTTGTGACGTGTGAGGAAACCGGAGCACCCGGAGGAAATCCATGGGGAGAACGTGCAAACTCCACACAGGCAGCACCCAGGTCCGGATCGAACCCAGGTCTCTGGCGTGTTGAGGTAGCATCTATGAAAAGAGTGAACCTTTTCACTATCTTTCACCGGACTTTACTGGACTGCATCTTGCACTAAACGTTATTCCCTTTATCATGTATCTGCACACTGCAGATGGCTCGATTGTAATCACGTATAGTCCTTTGCTAACTGGTCAGCATGCAACAAAAGCTTATCACTGTACCTCGGTACGCGTGACAATGACCTAAAGGAAACCCTTCATTAGGACTCTGGCTTGGTGAGGTGGCATCTATGAAAAGTTCATGAACTCTTCATCAGGTCTGTTGAGACGAAGGGTCTTAATCCCAAAACATTACGTCTGTTTCTTTGTCCACAGATGCTGCCTGGCTGCTGAATATTCCCAGTATCTGCTGATTTAATTTCAGATGTCTAGTCTCTGCTGCATTATCAGCCGTTGTAAGCCAATATATTTTCTCATTCAACTTTATAACTTGTACGTCAACCTTGTTGTAAAGTGAGGCAATAAATAGTTGAGTAAGTGCTTTCCCAATCAATAATCCAATTATTAATATGTGAACATTATATTTCAGTCCAACAGAAACAGGATAATGAAGCAAACTTTTTATTGCATGCACAGACTACAGAGTCAGGATAGATACATATTGCAGGCCAGCAGAAGGAAAGCCTAACTGTGAAGGGCCTGTCCCACCAGCATGCAACTCTATGCGATTAGCGCGACCTAACGTGGTCGCTTGAACCGTCCGGCATCACGGGGCCGGTCCCACTTCGATCGCCGGAGCCGTGCGGAATTGTGCGGAGTTCGTCCCGAGTTCGTCCCGACACTACGCGGGGCTCCGAAAAACTAACTATGTCCAAAAATTCCGCGCGGCAACGGCTTGTCGGCTCGCAGTCGCCTCAACGTTTACACACCGCCCCGACATTGTGCCTCCGTGAACCTATCTGTAGGTGCCTCCGTGACCCTCTATGTGTGTGGCTCCGTGGCCCTGTATGTGTGTGCCTCGGTGCCCCTCTCTGTGTGCCCCTCTCTGTCCTGGCGAACTTACCTTAGACTTCGCTCCAAGTTCGCCTCACTTTGCGCCGCGTTGCGCCACTCACCCGACCTCCGCGCGGCCCCTACTGCCGGTTTGGTTGCGCTTGCAGCATGCAGGCGCATGCTGGTGGGAACGGCCCTGTACAGGGGATCACCCGACTTCCGCGCGGCCCCCGCTTCTAGTTTGATCGCGTTCATCGTATAGAGTTGCATGCTGGTGGGACAGGCCCTTGACAGGCAGATCCAAACACAAAGTGCTCAAATGTATGGATAGGAAAGGTTTGGAGGGATATGGGCCAAATACAGGCAGGTGGGACTAGTGTAGATGGGGCATGTTGGTCAGCGTGGGCAAGTTAGGCCAAACGGCCTGTTTCCACGCTGTATGACTCTGTTCATAAGTCATAGGAGCAGAGGTAGCCCATCATATCTACTCCGCCATTTAAGCTTTCCCTCTCAACCCCATTCTCCTCATAACCCTTGATACACTTATTAATCAAGAGTCTATCAATCTCCGCCTTAAAAACACCCAATGACCTGATCTCTGCTGCCTTCTGTGGCAATGAATTCCACAGATTCACCACTCTCTGATTAAATAAGTTCCTCTCATCTCCTTTCTGGTGTTGTGGATAATGAAGTAGATTTTCAAAGTCTACAGAGAGATTTGGGCCATTTGGAAAAGTGGGCTGAAAGATGGCAGATGGAGTTTAATGCTGATAAGTGTGAAGTACTACATCTTGGCAGGACAAATCAAAATAGGACGTACATGGTAAATGCTAGGGAATTGAGGAATGCTGCGGAACAGAGGGACCTAGGAATAACTGTGCATAGTTCCCTGAAGGTGGAATCACATGTAGATAGGGTGGTAAAGAAAGCTTTTGGTGTGCTAGCCTTTATAAATCAGAGCATTGAATATAGGAGTAGGGAAGTAATGTTAAAATTGTACAAGGCATTGGTAAGACCAATTCTGGAGTATGGTGTACAATTTTGGTCGCCTAATTATAGGAAGGATGTCAACAAAATAGAGAGAGTACAGAGGAGATTTGCTAGAATGTTGCCTGGGTTCCAGCAACTAAGTTACAGAGAAAGGTTGAACAAGTTAGGTCTTTATTCTTTGGAGCACAGAAGGTTAAGGGGGGACTTGATTGAGGTCTTTAAAATGAAGAAAGGGATAGACAGAGTTGACGTGGATAAGCTTTTCCCATTGACGGTAGGGAAGATTCAAACAAGAGGGCATGACATGAGAATTAAGGGACAGAAGTTTCGGGGTAACATGAGGGGGAACTTCTTTACTCGGTGAGTGGTGGCTGTGTGGAATGATCTTCCTGCAGAAGTGGTGGAGGCAGGATTGATTTTAACATTTAAAAGTAAAGTGGATAGGTATATGGACGGGAAGGGAATGGAGGGGTATGGTCTGAGTGCAGGTAGATGGGACTAGGGGAAAATAAATGTTCAGCACGGACTGGAAGGGCCGAGAAGGCTTGTTTCCGTGCTGTAATTGTTATATGGTTATCTGGTTTATATGGTTAAAGGTACGTCCTTTTATTCTGAGCCTATGCCCTCTGGTCCGAGACAGTCCCACTAAAGGAAACACCCTGTCCACGTCCACTCTATCTGTGTGCCCGTCATTGTTCGGTAAATTTCAATGAGGTTACCCCCTCATCCTTCCAAACACCAGCGAGTACAAGCCCAGTGCCATCAAACTTGATGACTCTACAAGTCAGTGAGTCGGCCAGTGTTTTGCTCAAGATTCCAGTGTGGTAAGGAACTAGTAGAACTCGTCTGGGTTGTGAATGCAGTTCACCCTGTTGTGTAAGTGAACATTCTCAGACACACTCTGGGCAAGACAAACACTGCAAATTTCCAGCAAGAGATGCTATGCCAAAACAATTCTTACTCGCATTCGAAGCCATGGTGAAAATGTATGTGTACACCCCCACAGATTGCTGGCAGGCATTTGTGCAGTGAAACATGAAGTATATTCACTGGAATTCAGTTCAAAGCCGTCTCTACGAAAATGAGTCCAGGCTTAAATAAAGAAACAAATGATAAATATTCCTCGGTTCCTACCCCGATGTGGCACGTGCTGTCAGGGTAGGCAAGGTATGCCGTGCCCACCCTGACTAAAATTATAAAAAGGTAATTATTAAATATAAGTAGTAAAGATTATCAATGCATTTACTAAATTCAGTATTTATTATTAAATGGTTATTATTTTAATAATCGATCTTAGGTAGGCATAAGTCTCCCGTGCCTTTCATCCGCAGTACTTGTAATACACGTAACTGTGTTCAACTCACGTACCGTGGACGCTGCTTCAAGCCTTCACCTGCAACGGGCAGCTGAAATCCTGCCTTTGCACCGTAGACTGCGTGCATGTGTGCTGCGCATGCCGACAGGAGAGGAGATCGATCTGCGCATGCACGTTTTTTTACGATTTTCTGCGCACGCGCGGATTTTGCGATTTTTTAAAAAGTCGACTGACTGACTAGTGCCTACCCTGAGTAATTACTCACGGCACGTGCCTGGGTTCGAGTTAGTAACAAGAGGTCGAGACTAACTCTGAACCAAGATCCTACTCCCTTAGAAGGTTTAGGAAGTTTGGCATGTCCCCAACAACTCTCGCCAACTTCTACAGATGCGCCATAGAAAGCATTTTTTCAGGATGCATCACTGGTCAGTTTGGTTTGGGAACAGCTCCATCTAAGACTGCGAGAAATTGCAGAGAATTGTGGATGCAGCCCAGACTATCGCACAAACCAGCCTCATTAACCCCATTTACACCTCACAAAGCCACCAACTTAATCAAGGACAAGTCGCACCCCCCCGACCACTCCCTCTTCTCCGCTCTCCCATCGAGCAATAGGTATAGAAGTGTGAAAACACACAGCTCCAGATTCAGGGACTAGTTTCAACTAGAGAGCTACTATCTACCTCATTGGAGTCCCTGGACAATCTTTGTTCCGACTTTACCTTGCATTAAATGTTATTCCCTTTATCATGTATCTGTACACTGTGGGTGCTCGATTGTCATCAAGTATTGTCTTTCTGCTGAATGGTTAGCACGAAACAAAAGCTTTTCACTGTACCTCGGTACACGGACATAAGAAACATGTGGGAAGTGACTAACGCACCAGCAGGGAACTAAAGACAGAGTGCGGCGAGGATGAAGGACAGAGATCCAAAAAGAAACAAGAGTGGAACAAATAATAAGAAACCTCTCCTTGAAACACAGTAACGCTCAGAGAAAACCAGACGCTGTGGGAATTGGCGACAGCAAGTTTTTTGAAGCCCTTCCATTTGTTGCATCCGATGACTTTCTTTGATTTCCCAGAAGCAAAAGTTCTTTTTTTAACAAATGGGATCAAAGCAGCATAACTATGACCAGGGTCCTGCAGGGAATAACATTGTGGCCTACATTACAGCGACTGAAAATTGCAGGTTGCCCTCTGAGGGACACAAACACCATAATTCTTTTATTCCACCTGCAGCAATATCCATTTTGTAACTTCATGGCCATGCTATGTAGAGCAACATTCTGTTACAACTACTCTTAAAATGAATGAGGTAACATGAGGATTATCATTCTGCACCAATTACCTCCTTACTTATGAAGTCTTCTCCTCCACTCTATCTGTTCCTTCACTTATAATATTCAATTTCCCTATTTGTTTCAAGACTTTTACTCTAGACTTTAGAGATGCAACGTGGAAACAGGCCCTTCATCCCACCGGGAACACGCCGACCAGTGATCACCTCGTACTCTTGCTATTATCCTGCACTTCAGATAGCCCTTGCTTTCTCTCTCCATCCCCCTTCCCCATCCCGGTTCTCCCATTAGTCTTACTGTTTCCGACTACATTCTATCTTTGCCCTGCCCACTCCCCTGACATCAGTCTTAAGAAGGGTCTCGACCCAAAACGTTGCCCATTCCTTCTCTCCAGAAATGCTGCCTCACCCACTGAGGTACTCCAGCATGTTGTGTCTACCTTCCATTGTCCTACATACTGGGGATTTTATCAATGCCAATTAACCTACAAACTCTCAGCAAGTCGAATAACATCTAGTTTAGTTTAGTTCAGTTATAGAGCGTGGAAACAGGCCCTTCGGCTCACCTAGTCCGTGCCGACCAGCGATCCCTGCACACTAACACCGGAGACAATTTACAATTTTACTGAAGCCAATTAGCCTACAAATCTGTCTGTCTTTGGAGAGTGAGAGGAAACCGGAGAACCTGGACAAAGTCATAAGGGAGAACGTACAACCTCCGTACAGACAGCACCCGTGGTCAGGATCGAACCGGGGTTTCTGGCGCTGTGAGATAGCAACTCTACCGTTGCGCCTCCGTGCTGCCTCCCCTCTAACCGCACATCAAACTCGTGCCCTGGCGTTCTAATCCTGCACCAGACAAAACTAAATATAAAACAAACCCAATCCTTTTTACCATTAACCCACAAAACTCAAGACATGGATGTCTCGAACGAGCTGACAAACTGCACAAACCGTTTCACTGCATCTCTATGGTATATAAAATGATAAGAGACATATATAGGGGAGACAGTCAGAACATTTTCTCCCAGAGCAGGGCTCGAAATTAACGGTTGCCCGGGTGCCAATGGCAACCTAAAGTCCCGCCGGGCAACCTAAAGCCATGCCATTTCTCCCGGCATGGCAAGCACCCGGGACACCCATCGTTCAACTCTGAGCGGGCCCCCCTCTCTATTTCTCCGTCTCCGCCCGCCATCCGTATCCAGGCTGCCGGGTCTCCGCTCGCTCCTCATCCGCCGGCATGGCTAGCTGCCTTGCACATGCACACTGCCACGGCCTGCACATCCGCACAACCACGGCCAGCACATCATCAACCATGCGGATGTGGCAGCATCTATGGAGCGAAGGAAATAGGCAACGATGTGGGCCGAAACCTTGCTTCAGACTGTTGAAGGGTTTCGTTGATAAATTTGGTTACTAAAAAAATAGAAACTATCGATTTTCAGTCATAAATCTCTTAGTGACCCTATGTCCCCCTTTACAGCTACTGTATATTTTAATTCAGTTCAAGACTATGGGGCAGTACATTGGCCATAAAGTTGCTGCCTAAAATTGCCAGAGACCCAGAATTGATCCTGAATATGGGTGCTGTCTGTATGGAGTTTGCTCTTTTTCCCTTTGATCGCATGGAGTGTAGGAAATAGGCGATGTTTCGGGTCGAGACCCTTCTTCAGACTGATGTGAGGGTGGGGGCGGGAAGAAGAAAGGAAGAGGCGGAGACAGTGGGCTGAGGGAGAGCTGGGAAGCGGAGGAGAAAGTAGGGACTACCTGAAATTGGAGGTCAATGTTCATACCGCTGGGGTGTAAACTGCCAAAGCGAAATATGAGGTGCTGCTCCTCCAATTTATGTTGGGTCTCACTCTGGCCATGGAGGAGGCCCAGGACAGAAAGGTCGGATTCGGAATGGGAGGGGGAGTCGAAGTGCTGAGCCATCGGGAGATCAGGCTGGTTAAGGGCCTGTCCCACTACGTGTCCTTGGCACGCAAAGTACGCGACCTCATGGTTGCGTTGAGCCGCGACGGTCCCGCGAAGGTCTGGCGTGATTTAATGCGTACACACAGCCGTCTGGAGCGCGTGACGTCATTCTAAAATGGACACAAAGCTGGAGTAACTCAGCGGGACCGGCAGCATCTCTGGAGAGAAGGATTGGGTGATGTTTCGTGTCGAGACTCTTCTTCAGTCTGAAAAGAAGGGTCTTGACCCGAAACGCCACCCATTGCTTCGCTTCAGAGATGCTGCCGATCCCGCTGGAGGCGGATCTGGACCGCAATGGCCATGAGCCCCAGGCCTAGTTCGGCGATCGTTTGCCTGCTTCTGCTGCTGTTGGAGGCGAGACGTTGCGTCGAGCCAGGGTCTTGGGCCTGTCCCACTTTGCCGTCAGTTACACGACAGGCTGTTGGCGCGCGAAGATTTCGTTCGCTACAAACATTTCAGAGCCCCGCGCGATGTTGTGCACAACTACATACCCCTCCGTGCTTCTCAGTGGGACCTGCCATACGATGCCCGTACACGTAATTGGGATAGGCCCTTTATTGCGTACTGAGTGGAGGTGTTGTACGACGCGATCGCCAAGCCTGCACTTGGTCTCACCGAGGTTGATTATGCGCTGAATAATCCAACCAGATTTTTGTTTGGAAGTGGAAAGAAATAATAGAAATTGCATTCATTGCAAACTGTAAACAGAGATGAGATACTGTATTATAATTTTGCTGCATGTCATTGTGGTATATATCATATCTTGATTGGTGAATATGTTTAGTTTGTGACTTTCTTTGAAGCAGAATAATATGTGAATGCTTCACTGACCATAATTCCGACTGGTAACTATGCACTTCGTCCGAGCACATTATCGCACGCTTCATGCAAGCCGTCTTAAATGACCACCTAAACTGTCATTTGGCAACCTAAAAAGCTGCCGAGGTTGCCCAGCTGGCATCAGAGAAAAAAAGTTAAGTGAGAGCCCTGCAGAGTGGAAATGTCAAGGACGAGAAGGCATAGCTTTAAGAAGGTGATGGAGGCAGATACAATGGTGGCATTTAAGGTAGACATGAAATACTGGTGTGTCTCAGCGATTGAAGCAGCATCTCAGGAGAGAAAGAATGGCCGACGTTTCCGGTCGGTCTGAAGAAGGGTCTCGACGCGAAACGTTGCCCATTTCCTCTCTCCCGAGATGATGCCTCACCCGCTGAGTTACTCCAGCATTTTGAGTCTGCCTTCGATTTTAACCAGCATCTGCAGTTCTTTCTTGCACATGGTGGGATTTAAGATACTTTTGGATAAGGACTTGGATATGGATGGTAATGAGGACTATGGATCATGTACAGGATGTGTAGGAAGGAACTGCAGATGCTGGTTTAAACCAAAGACAGACACAAAAAGCTGGAGTAACTCATTGGGACAGGCAGCATCTCTGGTGAAAAGGAATGGGTGACGTTTCGGGTCGAGACCCGAAGCATCATCCATTTCCACTGTCCAGAGATGTTGCCTGTCCCGCTGAGTCACTCCAGCTTTTTGTGCCTATCATAGATTATGTACAGACAGGTAAGGGTTGGTCTTGACATCATGTTCGGCACGGACATTATTAGACTGAAGGGTTTGCTCCTACTCTTTAAAGTTGCATGCATCTCGGTGCACAGAAAAATAGAAACCGATACCACAAATAGACTGGAGACACAGACTTTGTGCGGTATTGTGTGTAATTCTGGTGGCCCCATTACAGGAAGAATGCGGACACTTTGGAAAGGGTGCAAAAACACCTTTCCAAATTGTCTGATGGTTGTCTCTCAGATCTTACTTTTGCTAGACTTCCCATATGATCACGACAATCACACTTCTAAGGTGCATGCTTAGGTTACAGCTCTTTAAAATAATTTGAGGTCAGGAGAAACAGTATATAAATGTTCCATAGAGTCATACAGCATGGAAACAGGCCCTTCGGCCCACCTTGTCCATGCTGACCAAGATGTCCCATCTACACTAGTCTCACCTACCTGCATTTGGCCCATATCCTTCTAAACCTTCCCTATCCATGTACCTGTCCAAATGCCTTTTAAATGTTAGACATAAAGTGCTAGAGTAACTAAGCATCTGGATTTGGAAATCCAGGTCCTTCAGAGATGCTGCCTGATGTGCTGCATTACTCCAGAATCTTTGATGTAAACCCAGCATCTGCAGTTCCTTTTTTATTACATATTGCCTTTTAAATACTGTTATAGTACCTGCCTCAACTACCTCCTCTGGCAGCTCGTTCCACATACCCCCCACCAGATCATATAGAAACATATAAAATTATAAAAGCTAGATGAAGGAAAAATGTTACCAATGTTGGGCGAGTCCAGAACCAGGGGCCACAGTCTTAGAATAAAGGGGAGGCCATTTAAGACACAGATGAGAAAAAAAAAATTCACCCAAAGAGTTGTGAACTTGTGGAATTCCCTGCCACAGAGGGTAGTGGAGGTCAAATCACTGGATGGATTTAAGAGAGAGTTAGATAGAGCTCTAGGGGCTAGTGGAGTCAAAGGGGCTAGTAGAGAGAAGGCAGGCACGGGTTAATAACCATATAACCATATAACAATTACAGCACGGAAACAGGCCATCTCGGCCCTTCAAGTCCGTGCCGAACAACTTTTTTCCCTTAGTCCCACCTGCCTGCACTCATACCATAACCCTCCATACCCTTCTCATCCATATGCCTATCCAATTTATTTTTAAATAATACCAACGAACCTGCCGTCACCACTTCCACTGGAAGCTCATTCCACACCGCTACCACTCTCTGAGTAAAGAAGTTCCCCCTCATGTTACCCCTAAACTTCCGTCCCTTAATTCTAAAGTCATGTCCTCTTGTTTGAATCTTCCCTATTCTCAAAGGGAAAAGCTTGTCCACATCAACTCTGTCTATCCCTCTCATCATTTTAAAGACCTCTATCACGTCCCCCCTTAACCTTCTGCGCTCCAGAGAATAAAGACCTAACTTATTCAACCTATCTCTGTAACTTAGCTGTTGAAACCCAGGCAACATTCTAGTAAATCTCCTCTGTACCCTCTCTATTTTGTTGACATCCTTCCTATAATTGGGCGACCAAAATTGTACACCATACTCCAGATTTGGTCTCACCAATGCCTTGTACAATTTTAACATTACATCCCAGCTTCTATACTCAATACTCTGATTTATAAAGGCTAGCATACAAAAAGCTTTCTTTACCACCCTATCTATATGAGATTCCACCTTCAAGGAACTATGCACGGTTATTCCCAGATCCCTCCGTTCAACTGTATTCTTCAATTCCCTACCGTTTACCATGTACGTCCTATTTTGATTTGTCCTGCCAAGGTGTAGCACCTCACATTTATCAGCATTAAACTCCATCTGCCATCTTTCAGCCCATTTTTCCAACTGGCCTAAATCACTCTGTAGACTTTGGAAATCCTCTTCATTATCCACAACACCCCCTATCTTGGTATCATCTGCATACTAATCCAATTTACCACCCCTTCATCCAGATCATTGATGTACATGACAAACAACAAAGGACCCAACACAGATCCCTGAGGCACCCCACTAGTCACCTGCCTCCAACCCGACAAACAGCCATCCACCATTACCCTCTGGCTTCTCCCATTCAGCCACTGTTGAATCCATCTTGCTATTCCTGCATTTATACCCAACAGTTGAACCTTCTTAGCCAACCTTCCATGAGGAACCTTGTCAAAGGCCTTACTGAAGTCCATATAGACAACATCCACTGCTTTACCCTCGTCAATTTCCCTAGTAACCTCTTCAAAAAATTCAAGAAGATTCGTCAAACATGACCTTCCAGGCATAAATCCATGTTGACTGTTCCTAATTAGACCCTGTTTATCCAGATGCTTATATATATTATCTCTAAGTATCTTTTCCATTAATTTGCCCACCACTGAAGTCAAACTAACCGGTCTATAATTGCTAGGTTTACTCTTAGAACCCTTTTTAAACAATGGAACAACATGCGCAGTACGCCAATCCTCGGGGACTATTCCCGTTTCGAATGACATTTGAAATATTTCTCATAGCCCCGGCTATTTCTACACTAAATTCCCTCAATGTCCTAGGGAATATTCTGTCAGGACCTGGAGACTTATCCACTTTTATATTTTTCAAAAGTGTCAGTACTTCTTTTACTTTGAAACTCATAGTATCCATAGCTACTCTACTAGTTTCCCTTACCTCACATAATTCAATATCCTTCTCCTTGGTGAATACCGAAGAAAAAAAATTGTTCAATATCTCCCCCATCTCTTTTGGCTCTGCAGATAGCTGTCCATTCAGTCTCTCCAATGGACCAATTTTATCCCTTGTTATCCTTTTGCTATTAATATAGCTGTAGAAACCCTTTGGATTTACTTTCACCTTACTTGCCAAAGCAACCTCATATCTTCTTTTAGCTTTTCTAATTTCTTTCTTAAGATTCTTTTTACATTCCTTATACTCCTTATACTCCTCAAGCACCTCATTTACTTCATGCTGCCTATAATTATTTTTCTGAATAAGATGTCCAATTTCCCTTGAAAACCAGGGCTCTTTCCAATTTTTACTGGTTCCTTTCAACCGAACAGGAACATAAAGATTCTGTACTCTTAAAATTTCCCCTTTAAATGTCCTCCATTTCTCTTCTACATCTTTCCCATAAAACAAAATGTCCCAGTTCACTCCTTTTAAATCATCTCGCATCTCGTTAAAGTTAGCCTTTCTCCAATCAAAAATCTCAACCCTAGGCCCAGTTCTGTCCTTCTCCATAATTATATTGAAACTAATGGTATTGTGATCACTGGACCCGAAGTGCTCCCCAACGCATACCTCCGCCACCTGTCCCGTCTCATTTCCTAACAGGAGGTCCAGCACTGCCCCTCCTCTAGTAGGCACCTCTATGTATTGCTGCAAAAAACTATCCTGCACACATTTTACAAACTCCAAACTATCCAGCCCATTTACAGAATGTGTTTCCCAGTCTATGTGTGGAAAGTTGAAATCTCCCACAATCACTACCTTGTGCTTACTGTTGTGGAACGTATCACTGATGGGGATGAGTCCGAGTATAGAAGAGAGATCGAGACTGTCCATATGGTGCCAGCACAACAACCTGGCCCTCAACACTAGCAACCTGGCCCTCAACACCAAGGAACTGATTGTGGACTTTGGAAAGAGTAGGATGGGGACCCACAGTCCTGTTTATATCAACAGGTCGATGGTTGAAAGGGTCAAGAGCTTCAAATTCCTGGGCAGCACATCTGTGAAGATCTTTCCTGGTCCGAGAACACTGATGCAATTATTAAGAAAGCTCATCAGCGCCTCTACTTCCTGAGAAGATTACGGAGAGTTGGTCTGTCATGGAGGACTCTCTCTAACTTCTACAGGTGTACAGTAGAGAGCTTGCTGACTGGTTGCATCGTGGCTTGGTAACTTGAGCGCCCTGGAGAGGAAAAGACTCCAAAAAGTAGTAAACACTGCCCAGTCCATCATCGGCTCTGACCTTCCTTCCATCGAGGGGATTTATCACAGTCGCTGCTTCAAAAAGGCTGGCAGCATCATCAAGGACCCACACCACCCTAGCCACACACTCATCTCCCTGCTACCTTCAGGTAGAAGGTACAGGAGCCTGAAGACTGCAACAACCCGGTTTAGGAATAGCTACTTCCCCACAGCCATCAGGCTATTAAACCTGGCTCAGAACTCTGAACATTAATATCCCTCCATCTGTTATTTGCACTTTATTAATTTATTAAGTCATGGGTGTATTTATGTATAGAATTGTAGTCAATGCCGTCTATGTTCTGTTGTGCTATGCAAAGAAAGATTTTCATTGTCCTGTCAGGGACACATGACAATAAACTCTTTTGACTTACTACTAATATCTGCTATCTCTTTACATATTTGCTTTTCCAATTCTCGTTCCCCATTTGGCGGTCTATAATATGCCCCTATAAGTGTTGCTACACCTTTCCCACTTCTCAATTCACCCAAATAGCCTCCCTAGATGATCCCTCCAATCTATCCTGCCAAAGCACTGCTGTAATATCTTCCCTGACTAGCAATGCAACACCTCCACCTCTTGCCCCTCCAATTCTATCACACCTGAAGCAACGAAATCCTGGAATATTTACTTTCCAAAACTAAACTATAATGATTGGGGACAATCAGCCATGATCGCAATGAATGGCGGTGCAGGCTCGAAGGGCCGAATGGCCTCCTCCTGCACCTATTTTCTATGTTTCTATGTTTGTGTGAAAAGTTGTCCCTCAGGTTCCCTTTAAATCTTACCCATCTCACTTTAAAACTACATTCCCTGGCTCTTGATTCCTCTACCCTGGATAAAAGCTATTTTTGAGGAAGACAGCACATTTCACAACAAAGGGACTCCATGTTCTATGTTCTCTGTGGCTATAAAGAGTCTAAACCAACGGATCAGCCTAATTTATCTAGTCACGGATAGAAAATTGGACTGCAGTAATAGTGCGTATCCCGCGAAGATAAGATATAGGAACAAATTACCAATAAAATGCACATAACTACCATGCAATCATAATCTAGATTTTCAGCCTGACAACTCAATGCATCTAGCCCATACTGATATCAAACTTGGACAGAGGTGATGAGGTGGAACCAATACCTTCCCAGTGGGGTTCCAAACTTTTTCTATAGAGCACATTTAGCACATATTACTTTCAGTAGTACCGAAACACTGCATAAATAAGTGGGAAATAAATCTAAACTACAAAAAGAAATATTTGCTTGTGTTTTCATTTTTTTTTTTTACCAACCCAACCCCCCTCCCCCCTCAATAAAAGGTTGAAGGCAAAATTCCGCAGATGCTGCAAACCAAAAAAAAAAACACAAAACGATGGAAATATTAAGCAAATCAACTGGTTCATAAGGTCATACATGATAGGAGCAGAATTTGGTCATTCGGCCCATCAGGTCTACTCCACCATTCAATCACGGCTGATCTATCTCTCCCTCCTAACCCAATTCTCCTGCCTTCTCCCCATAACCCCCTGACACCCGTACTAATCAAACGTATCCATTGATGGCCAACACAGCCTTCTATGGACCGTGGAAGTACAGTGGACAGTGAGGAAGGACGTCGACGTTTACTGTAGGATTGTTCACTAACAATCTGTAAGGGGGAATAGAGTTAGTAGCAGAAACAAAGAACTGCAGATGCTTATTTGTACCAAGGGTAGACGCAAAGTGCTGGGGTAACTCAGCGGGTCAGGTAGCATCTCTGGAGAAAAAGATGGGTACCCTAAACACCACCCATCCTTCACTTAATCCATGACCCTCATGATTTTCTGTGCTTCAATAATGTCACTCCCTTAACCTCTTAAACTCAAAAATAAAAAAGTCCCAGCCTATCTAACTTCTCCCCATCACTCAAGTCCCCAATGACATCCTCCCTCCTGCTGGGTGACCAGAAATGAATGCAGTTCAAACTTTTGTATTCAATAACATTCCTAATATCTACCTGACTCTCCACTTGAACAAAAAACAACATGGATCCGTACTCCTAGATGTCTCTGTCCACAGCTTTCCCCCGGGCTCCACCACTTGCTGTGTAAGTCCTGCCCTGGTTTAGCGTACCAAAATGCCACAGCTCACACTTGTCTTAGTCAAGGGCCTGTCCCACTTGGACAACCTAATCCATGAGTTTAGAAGACCCTAGACGAGTTGAAAAAAATGTCAAGTTCGTGTTGACTTGCCGAAGTAAAAGACCTCTTATGGCTATGTCTATGACCTCCTACGACTATGTCTACGACTTCCTATGACCCCTTCGACCTCAGTCTTCCACACCTCAGACCAACTAAAACTAGCTACGAGTGGAAAATGATCACATGATAAAATGATGTCATGTTTGCATCTCGGGACAGTTACCGACCTACGACTACCTACGACTACCATCACGACCTACTACGACCTACCTACTAGTAAAAATTATTTATTTTTTCCATGCAGACCTTTTTTTTTAACGCGTGGACATTTTTGATCAGGCTGGAAAAAACGCTGTGACCTACTTGAGGCCATGAGTATGCGGAGACCACTCACGAGCATGAGCAAGTCCTACGACCTTGTGGCGACCATGCTGTGAGTACGAGTCAAGGGCAAACTCGGCAGAGGTTGCCAATTGGGTCGTGAAAGTAGGACAGGGGATTTAAGTTCCTTTTGCCATTTTTTTTGCCCACCGTCCCAACTGATATGGATCCTGTCATAAACTTAGATATCCTTCCCCACTGTCCACTGCACAATTCTTGGTGTCGCCACATAATATGGCAGCATTTTATGGATTGTAAAATGCCTTATGTTTAGTTTAGAGATACAGCATGGAAACAGGCCCTTCGGCCCACCGAGTCCGCCCCAACCAGCAATCCCCGCACATTAACAATATCCTACACACACTTGGGACAATTTACATTTATACCAATCCAATTAACAAACCTGTAGGTCTTTGGAGTGTGGGAGGAAACCCAAGATCTCTTGAGAAAACCCACGCAGTCATGGGGCGAATGTACAAACTCCGTACAGACGGAACCCACAATCGGGATATTTGAATCTCCCGACTATTATCAGATACTTGAATCTGTATTACTCCAACACACTGCTCACAAATTGGCGTATATTTATGGAGTGGATCTAAAGAAAAGCAACCAATATCTTCATCGTGTCAGTGGTTCAAAAACATTTCCCGTAGAATATCACGAGAAGCTACACACATTTAAGCAAGAGGCCTCCAAAATGGCAGGAAGATTTACTTTAAATTTATGCCGCGGTGTCAGTTCGGTGAGATATTACACTATTGTGGCGTTGGCTGATGGTCAGACCACTTACGGTCAAACTCTGGTCAGTGGTTACGAGGGCTGTAACGTGACGTCATGGATTAAGGGGAGTGTCCTGCTACATAAGAGATCTCACCTTGAGATCAGGTGTCGACAGGTAGCTGAGCTCGAGTCAACACCCTCGCTCAACAGCAGCAGCAACGACTCAGTATGTTGGGAGGACCAAACTTGCATGTACACCAACCACGTAATGTCGGAATAAAAAACACTCTGTTTGTTCACCGCTACACTATCACCTGAATTTCTGGGGTGGAAGATTGTAACCTTCATGTGGTCCACCCCGTTTCGACTAATGCAATCAACTCGACGTGCACAAACGGGAGATCAAATAGAACAAGAGTTAAAGAAGGAACTGCAGATGCTGGAGAATCAAGGGTTACACAAAAAGCTGGAGAAACTCAGCGGGTGCAGCAGCATCTAAGGAAGGGTCTCGACCCGAAACGTCGCCTATCTCCTTCGCTCCTTAGATGCTGCTGCACCCGCTGAGTTTCTCCAGCGTTTTGTGTAACCATCAAATAGAACAAGTTGTCCTACAACTTTAAGCTGTGCACGCCACACGAAAGAAGACCTGAATTTCTAATCTTGCAAAATATATTCAAATTGAGCACATCCCTTGGATTTAGATGGTGTTGTGAACTGTGAGATCTTCAAAGCATGTGGATCTGTACAAGTACCTCATATTCCGCTTGGATAGCTCACAGGTGCAGATGCATGGCAGATGCAGTTTAACGTGGATAAATGAGAGGTTATCCACTTTGGTGGCAAAAACAGGAAGGCAATTGTCTGAATGGTGTCAAGTTGGGAAAAGGGGAAGTACAACGGGATCTGGGGGTCCTTGTTCATCAGTCACTGAAAGTAAGCATGCAGGTACTGCAGGCAGTGAAGAAAGCTAATGGCATGCTGGCCTTCATTTCAAGAGGAGTGGAGTATAGGAGCAAATAGGTCCTTCTGCAGTTGTACAGGGCCCCAGTAAGACCACACCTGGAGTATTGTGTGCAATTTTGGTCTCCAAATTTGAGGAAGGACATTTTTGCTATTGAGGGAGTGCAGAGTAGGTTCACAAGGTCAATTCCCGGGATGGCAGGATTGTTATATGTTGAAAGAATGGAGCGACTAGGCTTGTATACACTGGAATTTAGAAGGATGAGAGGATATCTTATTGAAACATAAAAGATTATTAAGGGTTTGGACATGCTAGAGGCAGGAAACATGTTCCTGATGTTGGGGGAGTCCAGAACCAGGGTCCACAGTTTACGAAGGTAGACAAAAATGTTGGAGAAACTCAGTGGGTGAGGCAGCATCTATGGTGCGAAGGAAATAGCAGCGTTTTGAGTCGAAACCCTTCTTCAGACTGATGTGAGGGTGGGGGCGGGAAGAAGAAAGGAAGAGGTGGAGCCATGGGCTGAGGGAGCGCTGAGAAGGGGAGGAGAAAGTAGGGACTACCTGAAATTAGATAAGTCAATGTTCATACCGCTGGGGTGTAAACTGCCCAAGCGAAATATGAGGTGCTGCTCCTCCAATTAACGGTGGGCCTCACTCTGGCCATGGAGGAGGCCCAGGACAGAAAGGTCGGATTCAGAATGGGAGTGAGAGTTGAAGTACTGAGCCACCGGGACATCAGGTTGGTTATTGTGAACCGAGCGGAGGTGTTCGGCGAAGCGATCGCCAAGCCTATGCTTGGTCTCACCGATGTAGAGCAGCTGACATCTAGAGCAGCGGATGCAATAGATGAGGTTGGAGGATGTGCAGGTGAACCTCTGCCGCACCTGGAAAGACTGCTTGGGACCTTGCATGGAATCAAGAGGGGAGGTAAGTGTACAAGTGTAGAATTTCCTACGGTTGCAAGGGAAAGTGCCCGGAGAGTGGGTGGTTCGGGTGGGAAGGGACAAATTGACCAGGGAGTTACGGAGGGAGAGGTCTCTGCAAAAAGCAGACAGGGGAAGAGATGGGAAGATGTGGTAAGTGGTGGGATCAAGTGGGAGGTGGCAAAATGTCAGAGGATTATTTGTTGTATGTGACGGCTGGTAGGGTGGAAGGTGAGGACAAGGGGGACTCTGCCCTTGTTACGAGTGGGGGGATGGGGAGTGAGAGCAGTTACGGGGTATAGAAGAGACCCTGGTGAGAGCCACATCTATGGTAGAAGAGGGGAACCCCGTCGCCTGAAGAATGAGGACAACTCCGATCCCCTGGGTGCAGATGCGGCGTAGATGGAGGAATTGGGAGTAGGGGATGGAGTCCTTACAGTAGCAGGGTGGGAAGAAGTGTAGTCCAGATGGCCATGGGAGTTAGTGGGTTTATAGTGGATGTCGGTAAGAAGTCCATCACCTGCGATGGAGATAGTGAGGTACCCATAGCTACGCCTTGTATTTGGAGAAAATGTGAGGAGTCAAAACGAAAAGTTATTAAGGGTAAGGACCAGCTCCGCTAGGGGGAGGAGAGTAGACGAGGATAGGTTAGTTCTGAGGCTGAGGAAGAAACTGAGGGCTTTGAGACCCTCCTGATGGGGGATAGAGGTGTAGTGACTGGACATCCATGGAGGTGTAGAGTGACTGGACATCCAAAGGTGACGTCCAGTTTACGAATAAGGGGTAGGCCATTTAGAATGAAGATGAGGAAAAACCTTTTCACCCAGACAGTGTTGAATCTGTGGAACTGCCTCAGAAGGCAGTGGAGGCCAATCCTCTGGATGCTTTCAAGCGAGTTGGATAGAGCTCTTAAAGATAGCGGAGTCCAGGGATATGGGGATAAGGCAGGAACGGGGTACTGATTGTGGATGATCAGCTATGATCACAGTGAATGGCGGTGCTGGCTCGAATGGCCGAATGGCCTACTCTTGCGCCTATTGTTTATTGGTATCTCCATATAACCATAAGTCTTCGTCTTGTTTGTGCCCACGATGTGTGAATCTGCTTTTCCTATCTTCTTCCAAACACTAGGCCACAGCCTTCCCATTTTTACACATCCTACTCACATTGTTCCCATCGTGGCGATAAACTTCCCGTCGCATTTCCACCTATATTTCCGTTTATTAATCGTTTAAAAAATTTAAATAGCCAAAGCTGCCTGGTCATAGACTGGTTCTACCCTTCTCACAGTGATGATGTCACAATGTCCCTCACAGTGCACCAATCACAATGGCCTCTCAAGCTGGCTGCCGACTGCCACAATGACACCACATTGGGACGTTGCCAATGGTAATGAGGTTCCTGCCCCTCTACCAATATCTGAAGGGGCTGCTCCTCAAGTTCTGGTTGCATTTTGGTCCCACACCGTACTCAGCTTCACTTAAGATTCATGCTACATTTCAAAAGTTATTCATGATTAACGTTTTGTTTTAAAAAGCTAAATTTGATTTAAAAAATTGCTGCTTTTCAGTGGCAGACTCTTGCAGCACCTTCCAGTGATGATGTCACAATGCCATCTCACAGACGTCCAATCACAATGGATCTAATTTACAAATTACATCACAATGGGACGTTGCCAATGATAACGAGGTTGCTGCCACTGTACTAATATCTGAAGCGGCTGCTCTTCAACTTCTGATTCCCCTCCCTGCCGTAATCAAATTAACTTCGGATTTCATGCTATATTTCGCAAGTTATTCATGATTAAAGTTTTTTTTTAAAGCCAAAACCGCATTCTCACAGACAGTCCTTTTCCAGGAACTTCCAGTGATGATGTCACAATGCCACTCACACAGCACCAAACACAATGGGCTCTCAAGCTGCTGACTGCACAATTGATCTCAATGGGACGTTGCCAACGGTAACAAGGCTGCCCCATGATCCTGATTGGCCACAAGGAGGACCGATGGGAACTCTCATCGCCCCCCCACCCAGTGCAGAGAAACAGTGCAGAAACAGGCCCTTCAGCCCACTGGGTCTGTGCCGACCAGCGATTACCCTACACACCAGCACTCTCCTAAAAACTAGGAACAGTTTTTTTCAACCGAAGCCAATTAACCTACAAACCTGTATGCCTTTGTAGTGTGGGAGGAAACCGGAGCACCCGGAGAAAACACATGCGGCACAGGGAGAGCGTACAAACTCCGTAAAGACAGCACCTGTAGTCAGGTTCGAACCGAGGTTGCTGGCGCTGTAAGGCAGTAACTCTACCGCCATGCACTGTGCCGCCCCACTAAGCATTAGAGCAGGCGGCTTTTGAAACTACAGTCTAGCAGAACAAAACTTTAAAAGGGGATGAACGTACTTTGCACATTTTTAATGTTAAGGAGTTGATGAGCAAAAGTAGAAATCCATACAACATTAAAATGATACAGACATGTGGGAGCTGCGGGGAGAGAGGGAGGGAGAATGCACGAGCAGTCATACAAATCACAAGGCGCTGAACAATAAATTAATTGCATCTGTTGCGAAACTTCACAACATATTGTTTCAAATTTTCCAAAGTGGTTTAATTTCCGTTAAACAAGAACAAAATCAAAGCTACACAACGGGCGATTGACCGCAAACAGAAGAGACAAGACGATACATATCATTACAGTGAAGTCACAGTGGCCAAATTATCACAACAGAGCTTTGTGATTCCCTTTAAAAAAAAGACAAAAATAGAGCATGTTTAAAGTTTATTTTATACAGTTATGAAGTTGCCTTCTTATTCAACAAAGAAGTTACATTTTTCTTCAACTTTCAACGTTTAGCCCTTCAAGTACTGTGCAATCTCACACGGCTTGCGTAAGTCTATTTCCGATATGTTGTCTGCAACAATTTGCGGAGATTACAAAAATATGGCAGCAAAATTAAAGGAATGCTAGATTATTGCTCGTATCACTTCCACAGGGGACTAAATAGATGGTGCGGGAACTTACGTTTGGTACACAATAGTTACTTCCTTATCTGATGGATGAAAATAAATATCAATCCCATCAGCGGAGACACAAGAGACTACGGATGCTGGAATGTTCGAGTGAATAACAAAGTGCTGGTGGAACTCAGCGGGTCAGGCAGACTCTGCGTTGGGAATCAGGCAGGTGATGTTTCAGGTCAGGTCCCTTCTTCAGGTTGAAATGCCATCTGACCATTACCGTCCACAGATGCTGCCTGACCTGCTGAGTTCCTCCAGTTGCAGGAAGGAACTGCAGATGCTGGGTTAAACCGAAAACAAGACACAAAATGCTGGAGTAACTCAGCGGTACAGGCAGCATCTCTGGATAGAAGGAATGGGTGAGGTTTTGGGTCGAGACCCTTCTTCTACCCATATAACCATATAACAATTACAGCACGGAAACAGGCCTTCTCGGCCCTTCCAGTCCGTGCCGACCATTTATTTTCCCCTAGTCCCATCTACCTGCACTCAGACCATACCCCTCCATTCCCTTCCCGTCCATATACCTATCCACTTTACTTTTAAATGTTAAAATCGATCCTGCTCCACCACTTCTGCAGGAAGATCATTCCACACAGCCACCACTCTCTGAGTAAAGAAGTTCCCCCTCATGTTACCCCTAAATTTCTGTCCCTTAATGTCATGCCCTCTTGTTTGAATCTTCCCTACCCTCATTGGGAAAAGCTTATCCACGTCAACTCTCTCTATCCTTTTCATCATTTTAAAGACCTCAATCAAGTCGCCCCTTAACCTTCTGCGCTCCAAAGAATAAAGACCTAACTTGTTCAACCTTTCTCTGTAACTTAGTTGCTGGAACCCAGGCAACATTCTAGTAAATCTCCTCTGTACTCTCTCTATTTTGTTGACATCCTTCCTATAATTTGGCGACCAAAATTGTACACCATACTCCAGAATTGGTCTCACCAATTCTGCGTCTTCTGCGTCTGAACATAGATACATAGACAATAGGTGCAGGAGGAAGCCATTCGGCCCTTCGAGCCAGCACCGCCAGTCACTGTGGTCATGGCTGATCATCCACAATCAGTACCCCGTTCCTGCCTGCTCCCCATATCCCTTGACTCTGCTATCTTTAAGAGCTCTATCTACCTTCTCTTGAAAGCATCCTCCTCCGCCGTTTGAGGCAGAGAATTCCACAGATTCACAACTCACTGGGTGGAAAAGTTTTTCCTCATCTCCGTTCTGAATAGCCTACCCCTTATTCTCAAACTGTGGCCCCTGGTTCTGGACTCCCCCAACATCGGGAACATGTTTCCTGCCTCTAGCGTGTCTAATTCCTTAATAATCTTATATGTTTCAATAAGATCCCCTCTCATCATTCTAAGTTCCAGTGTATACAAGCCCAGTCGCTGCATTCATTCAACATATGACAGTCCCGCCATCCCAGGAATTAACCTCATGATTATTCCTGGGATGGCGGTACTGTCACCGCTATTGAACCAGGCTGCACTCCCTCAAAAGCCAGAATATCATTCCTCAAATTTTGAGACCAAAACTGCACACAATACTCCAGGCCTGGACCTATTTGCTCCTTTACTCCACTCCTCTTGTTATGAAGGCCAACATGCCATTAAATTTCTTCACTGCCTGCTATACCTGTATGCTTATTTTCAGCGACTGATGAACAAGGACACCCAGATCTCATTGTACTTTCCATTTTCCTAACTTGACGCCATTCTGATAATAATCTGCATTCCTGTTCTTGCCACCAAAGTGGATAACCACACATTTATCCACATTAAACTGCATCTGTCATGCATCTGCCCACTCACCCAACCTGTCCAAGTCACCCTGCATCCTCATAGCATCCTCTTCACAGTTCACACTGCCACCCAGCTTTGTGTCATCAGCAAATTTGCTAATGTTTACTCTTAACCCCTTCATCTAAATCATGAATGTATATTGTAAATATACATGGTATATTGAAGAAGGGTCTCGGCCCAAAACATCACTCATTATTCCTGTCCGGAGTTCCTCCAATGGTTTGTTCTTCCACTCTGGATCATTTCAATGTCATAGTCACAGAGCATGGAAACAGGCCCTTCGGCCCAGCTCCTCGATGCCGACCAAAATGCCCCATCTGTGGTTATCCCTTTTTCTGCCTATATCCCTCAAAATCTTTCCTATCCATGTAACCATCCACTTTTAAATGCTGTTCTCATATCTGCCTCACCATTCCATATTAACACCAAAAAACCCAAAAAAAAAGTGCCGCTTGGGTTCCTAATAAATCTTGCCCCTCTCGCCTAATAACCTATGTCCTCGGGTGTTTGATTCCCCGCCCCCAATGTCGACGTCTTAAATAAAAGTTTTGGATTTGTACAGTTGGTCTCTAGTTATAAGTTTGTATATATACCGCCTCATTCCAAAAAAATAAAATTCTTTTATTTTAAATCAACAGCCACGCATAACATTGATTACCCTTTTGTTTACGTCTTTGACAAGTGAACATGATCGAGCGTTTGCCAAGAGTCCAGATCGCAGGCGCTAGTCGTCGTCCGTCGCCACCTCGCGATCGAGCCGGGTGTTCTCGTAAAGGAACAGGAGGCGGTCGACCTCGCCGGGGGCCAGCTGGTTGCGCTTGGTGTTCACCAGGTTGCCCGCCGCCGTGAACAGGCGCTCGGACGGGATGGACGTGGCTGGGATGCACCAGTACTTCCGCAGCAGTTTGCTGAGGGTGGGGAACAGAACCAGTCGGTCGGACCACCAGGCCAGGGGGTCCTCGCTCAGTTCCAGCAGCTTCTGAGACTTGTAGTTGCTCAGCTCTTCCACCACCTGCGAGCCGCATCCGTCCTGGTCTTCCTCGCTGCAGCCGGCCTGCCCGAAGACCTCCGCCAGCATGAAGTCAATGCTCCCAGTGTTGTACGGCTGCAGCGACACGGCGCGCCGTTTCAGCGGAGGTTCGTCCAGAGCAAAGTTCCCCTCCCCTCCGCCAAATACCTCCTTGCCCTTCTCCAGGAGGATGGTGGCCTCCTCCAGGATCTTATTCTCCACCTGCTTCTGCTGAGCGGTCGAGAGGAATGGGACCTTCTTGTACCTGGGGTCGAGGAACGTGGCAGTGTGGAGGAAGAGCTCGAGCTCTGGGGACAGCTGGTACACCTCGGACAGCTCCGTGGCGATCGTCTCCTTGATGGCGCCGAGCAGCTGCGAGTCCGAATCCAAAACGCTCAAGGTGGAGTTCATCAGGACGTGGAGCAGGGGCTTCACCATGCTGATGAGCGGATACTTCGATCTGCCCATCAACTCGGCGGCTTGGTGGAACGGCTGCAGCAATTCCACCAGCCCTCCGATGGTGTTCCACTCGTTGGCTTCCGGCATCAAATGGTAATTCATGCTGTCCTCAAAGAGCACGGCCATGACCGCCGTGTGCTGCTCCCTGAGGCGCTGCAGCATGGACAGGGTGTTCCCCCACGTGCTGCAGTCATTCACCAGCTGCTGCTGCAGCAGGTTCTGCTGCTTCTGCATCTCGCTCAGCGCGTAGGCCGCCCTCGGCGTCTGCTTGAAGTACTCGGCCAGCTTGCCGCATTTCAGGAGGAGGGTGCCGAGTTTGGGGAGCTGGAGGGCCCGGCAGATCCCCTGGTTGATGGCCTGGCCGAAGCACGGCAGGTGCACGTGGAGGTTGAGCAGGGAGCAAGCGTTCACCACGCTCTCGCAGTCGCTGCTGGTCGTGGCGCCCAGCACGTTCTTGCTGATGCCCCACTCCCTGAAGGACTCAACCAGGGCCTGAGCCAGATTCTCCGTCGTGTACTCGTCCGCCACTTTGAACGTGGTGAGGCATTTGGAGGTGAACCTCAGGGCGTTGGAGTGGCCGCTCGCGTCGCCCAAGAAGTGGGCAGTCAACGACATGTAGCACTGGTTCCGGCCCTGTGCCGTCCACACGTCGGCCGTGACGCCGCACCACGCCGCCAGCGACAACTCTTTCTCCACCCCAGTCCGGATGAGGTGGTAGCGCTCGGGGATAGCTTTGCGGTGGAAGTACTTCGTGCCAGGGAGCTCAAACCTTGGGTCAGCCATTTTGAGGAGCTTTTTGAAAGTTGGCTCCTCCACCACAGAGAGAGGGTAGAGCCCCTCGCATATGAAGCTGGTGACCACGCAGGTCAGTTCCTGGTGCCTTTTACTGTCTTGGCTGTAGGTGGTTTTCAAGATGGCGTCTTGCATGCTCAGGTGACCACCTTCAGACTCGTGCTTCAAGGAACCGGAGGGAAACGGGTCCTTTGTCTGTTCTGCATTGCTCTTGACAACTTGGTGGAATTCATTGGGATGGTTCTTCTCGAGGTGGTAGGCAAGGTTGGACGTGTTTCCAGAATAAGCAATTTGAGCATGGCAAACCCTGCAGTAGATTTTCTTCCACTCCAGGATGCATCCTTCCGCATCAGTGTCAAACCCAAAATACTTCCACACTTTACTCTTTGCCCTCGGGTGGCAAACTAGCTTCAGGTCCGAGGTGGAGCCTTCCGCGTTCCTGTGCTCCATGGTTTCTTGGACACAGTTCTAAACATGGAGTTTTCCATTGAACATCAGCCTGCCAAACAAAAGAGAGAAGACAATAAGAGGTCCAGTTGTTCTTTTTTTGTGGGGGGGCAAACAATCGCATCGGGATCGGGATCGTAATCAAGGATTACGGAAAGACAAAAGATTGCGTGTTAATAACCCACCTGATATTTTCCTAAGTCAAAAGCAACGAGAACAGAAAGAGAAGGTGGGGCAACTCAAGAGAATGACATGAGCTGCACGGTAGGCCGGCAAACTGGATTTGCCCAGCAGAGCTCGCCAGTTAATAAATGAACACATCAAAGTGGATACACTTTCAAAACCTGAAGTGTTTAATGAGGGCAGGTTTATGTACTGATCACATGCTTGCAATTATCATCCCTGCAAGTTGCAATATGCCAAACTGTCACCTAGAATTTATACGGCAGAATACAGGGTGACACAGTGGCACAGTGATAAGAGTTTCTGCCTTACTGCCCGAGAGACCCAGGTTCAATCCTGACTTGGGGTCCTGTCTGCTCTGCCTGTGACCGCATGGGTTTTCTCCGGGTGCTCCGGTTTCCTCCCACATTCCAACGACGTACAGGTTTGTAGGTTATATTGTCCCCAGTGGGTAGGATAGAACTATTGGGTGATCATTGATCGGCGCGGACCCAGTGGGCCAAAGGGCCTGTTTCCGTGCTGTATGTCGAAACTAAACTACATTTATACTCAAAATGCATAGAAATTCTTGCCACCTCACCAATTTCTCAAAATAAAATGTTTGCTCAATAGGTATCCTTTCATTAAAAGGCATTTCAATAGTACTTTATTGATACGTGCACCTAAGTACAGCAACTTTATTTTTGTGCTTATTGTTCGGTGACAAACTACTATACATTAGGCACAATCATTCTGAGATAGACCATACTGTGTCAGTATATAAGAGTCTGAGGAGCCTCCAGTCCAAATTTATTTTTTTAGTGTTCGAGTGTTAACTTGGCCATAAAGGACCATTGTCCTAGGCATTAAACAGTAATTGTGGTTGAACAGCCCGATGTTCTTGCTCAAGAATCACAAGAGAAAAGCAGCCCACTGGATATGGGAGATGGTCCACACACGCTAACGATCCTAGAATGAGCTAAAGACAGATAAGGTAAACACAAATTGCTGGAGTAACTCAGCAGGACAGGCAGCATCCCGAAACGTCACCCATTCCTTCTCTCCAGAGACGCTGCCTGGCACGCTGAGTTACTCCAGCATTTTGTTTCTCCCTTTGATCAGTCATGAATCAATGGCGGAGTAGACTTGATGGGCCAAATGGCCAAATTATGCTCGCATCACTTAAGACCATGAAGTCGTACATCGAGTGGAAAGGGAGAGAAACCCAGTATTCTAGATAAAACTCCCAACAGCTTAGTGAGCTCCTTGTTATCTCTTTCACTTCAAAACTTGATGCAAGTGGTTTTCGATGAAACTAAAACAAACCAAATAGCTTAAGTCAAGAGCCAATCGCCACAAGTACTTTCCACAACACCAAATAAATCTGTGATTCCAAAGCCTTAAGTTCCCCTAGTTTCCACATGTAGTCTCAGCAAGTCAAGTCCAGAACCAGGGGCCACAGTTTATGAATAAGGGGTAGGCCATTTAGAACTGAGATGAGGAAAAACTTTTTCACCCAGAGAGTTGTGAATTTGTGGAATTCTCTGCCGCAGAAGACAGTGGAGGACGATTCACAGGATGACTTACATAGAGCTAGCGCAATCAAGGGATATGGGGAGAAGGCAGGAGCTGGGTACTGACAATAGACAATAGATGCTGGAGGAGGCCATTCGGCCCTTCGAGCCAGCACCGCCATTCAATGTGATCATGGTTGATCATCCCCAATCAGTACCCCGTTCCTGCCTTCTCCCCATATCCCCTATCTTTAAGAGCACTATCTAGCTCTCTCTTGAAAGTATCCAGAGAACCGGCCTCCACCGCCCTCCGCTGCGGCGAATTCCACAGACTCACAACTCTTTGAGTGAAAAAGTGTTTTCTCATCTCCGTTCTAAATGGCTTAGCCCTTATTCTTAAACTGTGGCCCCTGGTTCTGGACTCCCTCAACATCGGGAACATGTTTCCTGCGTCTAGCGTGTCCAAACCCTTTATAATCTTAGATGTTTCAATAAGATTCCCTCTCATCCTTCTAAATTCCAGAGTATACAAGCCCAGCCGCTCCATTCTCTCAGCATTTGACAGTCCCACCATCTAGGGAATTAACCTTGTAAACCTACGCTGCACTCCCTCAATAGCAAGAATACTGGTACTGATTGTGGACGATCAGCCATGATCACAGTGAATGGCGGTGCTGGCTCAAAGGGCCGAATGGCCTACTCCTGCACCTATTGTCTTTCCATTTTTGTGAAAATATTTTACAATAATAGGAAATAGGAGAAACCTTTCAGCCCATCAATCCCATGCTGGCTCTCAAAGCAATTCTATTCCGTCACACATTTCCCTGTAAACCCAAGCTTTCATGCTCTTTAAATCCTGAGCCTTCCACCAGCTACCCACATGGAGTGTGATTTATTGGTAGAAACTTCCAGAATTGGTAGAAACCAAGAACCAGAATATCCACAAGAAATTACAGAGAAAGAGGACTTTAAGACTTTTGCCTTCCATCACAGTGAGGAGGTGCCTGGTGGACTCACTGTGGTGGATGTTAAATCTGTGTTTATTGTGTGTTTGTTATTTTATAAGTAAGTAAGTAAGTTTATTGGCCAAGTATTCACATACAAGGAAGTTGCCATGGTGCGCCGCCCACAAGTAACCATATGACGTACATTCATTATTCTATGTTATGACGGCAAGGCACGAAATTTCGTTCAGACTGAAAAGTCTGAATGATAATAAAGGATACTTGATACTAGAATTGTGGTCGCATCCCAGACTATCGCACAAACCAACCTCTCTTATATTGAAGCACCTCGTTGCCTCGGCAAAGCCAGCCGCATAATCAGGGACGAGTCGCAACCAGGCCACTCCCTCTTCTCCCCTCTCCCATCGGGCAAAAAGTATAGAAATTTGAAGACGCACACCTCCAGATTCAGGGACAGTTTCTTCCCGGCTGTTATCAGGCAACTGAACCATCCTACCACAGCCAGAGAGCAGCCCTAAGCCACCATTCGACTACCTTGATCGGACTTTGTTGGTTTTACCTTGCACTAAACATTATTCCCTTATCATGTATCTCTACCGATGGCAATCATGTATTGTCTTTCTGCTGGCTGGATAGCACGCAACAAAGGCTTTTCACTGTACCTCGGTACACGTGACAAACTGATCTTGGAGGTAAAATAAACCAGACCACCTTTGTGATCTCAGAATTAATGTACAAACTCAACACAAATAGACAGCGTACAAGGTCAGGATCAACCCTGGGTGGCTGAATCTATGAGGCACTAGTCCAGTTGGTAGATTGTCAAAAGCTTTTTCACATGTTGGGATTGTTAAAAATAAGTGGACACAGTTTTAAGGTGAAAGAAAGGATATTTATAGGGATAAGACTTTAAAGAGAGTGGGTAAAATCTGCCGGAGAAATGGTGGTGGAGTCAGATAAAATACCTACATAGAGTGATACAGTGTGTAAACAGGCCCAACTTGCCCACACCGGCCAACAATGTCCCAGCTACCCTAGTCCCAATTGCCTGTGCTTGGTCTTAATCCCTCTAAACATGTCCTAAACATGTACCTGTCTAACTGTTTCTTAAACGATGGGATAGTCCCAGCCTCAACTACCTCCTCTGACAGCTTGTTCCCTACAGCCACCACCCTTTGTGTGAAAAAGTTACCCCTCGGATTCCTATTAAATATTTCCCCCTTCACCTTGAACCTATGTCCTCTGGTCCTCGAATGGCCTACTCTGGGCAAAAGACTCTGTGCATCTACCCGATCTATTCCTTTATTTAAGAGGCACTTAAATAGACAAGGCATAGAAGGCGACATAGTGGTGCAGTTGGTAGAGCTACAGCCGCACAGCCCCAGAGACGGGGGTTCGATCCTGACCTTGGGTGCTTCGGAATTTACACATTCTCCCCATGATTATACGGGAGCACCTCAAGGCCGCGTGCTCAGCCCCCTGCTTTATACCCATGACTGTGTCACCGGACATAGTGCAAACTCCATCATCAAGTTCGCCAACGACACCACTGTTGTTGGACGAAACACAGATGGTGATGAGTCCGAGTATAGAAGTGAGATCGACCGATTGACCAAATGGTGCCAGCAAAACAACCTGGCTCTCCACATCAGTAAAACCAAAGAACTGATTGTGGACTTTGGTTGGGGAAGGATGAGGACCCACAATCCTGTTTACATCAATGGGATGATGGTGGAGGGGGTCAAAAACGTCAAATTTCTGGGCGTGCATATTCCCGAAGATCTTTTCTGGACCCAGCACACTGATACAATTATAAAGAAGGAACATCAACGACTCTACTTCCTGAGAAGATTACGGAGATTCGGTATGTCAAAGACGATTCTCCTGAACTTCTACAGGTGCACGGTAGAGCGAATACTGACTGGTTGCATCGTGGCCTGGTTTGGCAACATCCGGGAGCAGAAAAGACTGCAACAATTTGTGGCCATTGCCCAGTCCATCACCGGCTTTGACCTCCCCACCATCGAAGGGATCTATCAAAGTCGCTGCCTCAACAAGGCAGTCAACATCATCAAAGATCCACACCACCCTGGCCACACACTCATGTTACCATTGCCATTGGGAAGAAGGTACAGGAGCCTGAAAACTGTAACGTCCAGGTTCAGGAACAGCTTCTTCCCTTCTGCCATCAGGTTATTAATCACAACAACAAATAAGCTCTGAACTGCAACAGACTATCATTATTATTGCACTATATTGTTATTTAGTGAGATTGTGAATGTGTGCATGTGTATACACACATTGAACTTTTTTCTTCTCCTGTTATGTACTATGTTTACATATTGTGTTGTGCTGCAGCAAGCAAGAATTTCATTGTCCTATCTGGGACATATGACAATAAAGCACTCTTGACACTCGTCTCAAGGCGCACGGGTTTGTCGGTTCATTGACCTCTGCTGGTTGCCCCTCGTGTGTAGGGAGTGATGCGAAAGTGGGATAAAATAGGACGCGCGTGCACGGGTCGGTGGGGACACGATGGGCTGAAGGGCCTGCTTCAGTGCCGTATCTGAATTAATCAAAGATACAGACCGAGTGAAGGCACAAACGGATTAGTGAAGATGAGTTGGCCTGGGTGCCAAAGGTTCTGTTTCTGTACTGTACAACTCCACAACACCATCTGTACTGTCGTACCATTTTACTAACCTGGGGTCTACAACATCCCTGGGCAAGCTGGCGATAAGCAGGCGATTTGTTATGGTCCATGGGCCACAGTGTGACTTAACAGACTAGCGGAGCAACGGTGAAGAACACCAATGGCCTTGCTTGGCCAGGGCAGGCCATGCAATGCAGCCATGCCGACGGGCCTTCATGGTCAGGCCATGATCCCTGCGCTGACAACATCTGGGACTTGAAAATGGCACCAAAAACTGCCGACGTTTTGGGTCGAGACCCTTCTCCAGACTGAATCAGAGGAAAGGGAAACGAGAATCTGTGGATCACATTGAATGGCGTTGCTGGCTCGAAGGACCAAATGGCCTACTCCTGCACCTGGTGTCTATTGTCTATTGAGAGATATAGACGTTGATATATAGAGCAATAGCTATCCGAAATGCTTATCTAAGAGGCATCTAATGTATAATGATACGTACTGAGCTGTATACAAAAATGAATTTCACTGCGCCTCGGTACATGTGACAATAAAATACCATTGAACCATTGCTGTTAGAAACAAATCTTCCATTCCGGAAAGAATTAGACTGTTTAAGACACATTCCCTGATAAACACGGTCAGTGTTCATGGGTAAGATATGGTGAAAAGCCATTTGGGCAAGCTATCAAAAGCAAGTTGACTACTGATGCAAGACAAGACAATGTAGTTTATGTTTAAATGTATTTTGTGTGTAATGTGGCTTTTTATTATGTTGCAAAACATAAAATATGTTTCTGATTCTGATAAGATGGACGTAAATTGGAGAGAATAACAGTAGACTATAGACAATAGGTGCAGGAGTAGGCCATTCGGCCCTTCAAGCAAGCACTGCCATTCAATGTGATCATGGCTGATCGTCCACAATCAGTACCCAGTTCCTGCCTTCTTGACTTGTAAACACAGTTACAAGTAAAGTCCTTCACATTCCAAGGTGATATTTCAAAGACATGCCCCTGATCGAAAAGGTTTCCTTTTCTCCAACTGCCTTAAGTACTTTTCTATGTTAAGGAGTATTAACATTCTTGCCTGCAACTCCTGTAAATGTTGGTGTTGCTTCTTAATGCATTTAGCGAAATGATGAAGCAGAAATTGTAATTTGTCATGTCAATGTTAACTGTTCACAGGTCATTTAACACTCATATTAGTCATTGGAGTGTAGTTCAGATTATTGCTGCATTGACCTTCCCGTAACAAACAAAATCACCTTATTATCATTAGTCTAGATGAAAGATTACAAGGGCACATACTCTGCCTTCAAGATTGAGATGCAGATTAGTTCATTGCCTTGTATACCAGGGTGCGATGAAATTACTAGTTTGAATGAAGCTCATCGACTAAACATGGTAATGAAAGACAAAGCAATAAACATGACAAATGCAAAGCTACAAAAATGATGCAAAGATTGAAGTGCAATCTGAAACGGTGCAAAAACAAAAAAGCCACGTAACTGCAGGAACTGAATGCATGGCGGCACAGTGGCGTAGCTGGTACAGCTGCTGACTCACTGCGCCAGAGGGCTGAATTCCATTCTGAATTCGAATCTGAATTCAGGTGCTGTCTGTGTGGGGTTTCCACGTTCTCCCCGTGACCGCCTGTTTCTTCCAGATGCTGGGGTTTCCTCCTACATCCCATAGACTTGCGGTTTTGTGGGTGTAAATGGCTTCCAGACTCAGTATACGATTCAAACACATCTTTAACCAGCACTAACACTTAACAGCATGAAGGATGGTTAGTTATCAACACCTCCTGGCTGCCCCAACTGTTGGTGCAGAGCAATAGTATTAGTATCAGTGTTCAATATAATTATGGAGAAGGACAGAACTGGGCCTAGGGTTGAGATTTTTGATTGGAGAAAGGCTAAATTTAACGAGATGCGAGATGATTTAAAAGGAGTGAACTGGGACATTTTGTTTTATGGGAAAGATGTAGAGGAGAAATGGAGGACATTTAAAGGGGAAATTTTAAGAGTACAAAATCTTTATGTTCCTGTTCAGTTGAAAGGAACCAGTAAAAATTGGAAAGAGCCCTGGTTTTCAAGGGAAATTGGACATCTTGTTCGGAAAAAGAGGGAGATCTACAATAATTATAAGCAGCATGAAGCAAATGAGGTGCTTGAGGAGTATAAGGAATGTAAAAAGAATCTTAAGAAAGAAATTAGAAAAGCTAAAAGAAGATATGAGGTTGCTTTGGCAAGTAAAGTGAAAGTAAATCCAAAGGGTTTCTACAGCTATATTAATAGCAAAAGGATAACAAGGGATAAAATTGGTCCATTGGAGAGACCGGGTGGACAGCTATCTGCAGAGCCAAAAGAGATGGGGGAGATATTGAACAATTTCTTTTCTTCGGTATTCACCAAGGAGAAGGATATTGAATTATGTGAGGTAAGGGAAACTAGTAGAGTAGCTATGGATACTATGAGTTTCAAAGTAAAAGAAGTACTGGCACTTTTGAAAAATATAAAAGTGGATAAGTCTCCAGGTCCTGACAGGATATTCCCTAGGACATTGAGGGAAGTTAGTGTAGAAATAGCCGGGGCTATGACAGAAATATTTCAAATGTCATTAGAAACGGGAATAGTCCCCGAGGATTGGCGTACTGCGCATGTTGTTCCATTGTTTAAAAAGGGCTCTAAAAGTAAACCTAGCAATTATAGACCGGTTAGTTTGACTTCAGTGGTGGGCAAATTAATGGAAAAGATACTTAGAGATAATATATATAAGTATCTGGATAAAGAGGGTCTAATTAGGAACAGTCAACATGGATTTATGCCTGGAAGGTCATGTTTGACTAATCTTCTTGAATTTTTTGAAGAGGTTACTAGGGAAATTGACGAGGGTAAAGCAGTGGATGTTGTCTATATGGACTTCAGTAAGGCCTTTGACAAGGTTCCTCATGGAAGGTTGGTTAAGAAGGTTCAACTGTTGGGTATAAATGCAGGAATAGCAAGATGGATTCAACAGTGGCTGAATGGGAGAAGCCAGAGAGTAATGGTGGATGGCTGTTTGTCGGGTTGGAGGCAGGTGACTAGTGGGGTGCCTCAGGGATCTGTGTTGGGTCCTTTGTTGTTTGTCATGTACATCAATGATCTGGATGAAGGGGTGGTAAATTGGATTAGTAAGTATGCAGATGATACCAAGATAGGGGGTGTTGTGGATAATGAAGAGGATTTCCAAAGTCTACAGAGTGATTTAGGCCAGTTGGAAAAATGGGCTGAAAGATGGCAGATGGAGTTTAATGCTGATAAATGTGAGGTGCTACACCTTGGCAGGACAAATCAAAATAGGACGTACATGGTAAACGGTAGGGAATTGAAGAATACAGTTGAACAGAGGGATCTGGGAATAACCGTGCATAGTTCCTTGAAGGTGGAATCTCATATAGATAGGGTGGTAAAGAAAGCTTTTGGTATGCTAGCCTTTATAAATCAGAGCATTGAGTATAGAAGCTGGGATGTAATGTTAAAATTGTACAAGGCGTTGGTGAGACCAAATCTGGAGTATGGTGTGCAGTTTTGGTCACCCAATTATAGGAAGGATGTCAACAAAATAGAGAGGGTACAGAGGAGATTTACTAGAATGTTGCCTGGGTTTCAACAGCTAAGTTACAGAGATAGGTTAAATAAGTTAGGTCTTTATTCTCTGGAGCGCAGAAGGTTAAGGGGGGACTTGATAGAGGTCTTTAAAATGATGAGAGGGATAGACAGAGTTAAAGTGGACAAGCTTTTCCCTTTGAGAATAGGGAAGATTCAAACACGAGGACATGACTTTAGAATTAAGGGACAGAGGTTTAGGGGTAACATGAGGGGGAACTTCTTTACTCAGAGAGTGGTAGCGGTGTGGAATGAGCTTCCAGTGGAAGTGGTGGCGGCAGGTTCGTTGGTATCATTTAAAAATAAATTGGATAGGCATATGGATGAGAAGGGTATGGAGGGTTATGGTATGAGTGCAGGCAGGTGGGACTAAGAGAAAAAAGTTGTTCGGCACGGACTTGAAGGGCCGAGATGGCCTGTTTCCGTGCTGTAATTGTTATATGGTTACAGTGGGGTGGAGTTCGAGATGCTGGCTGGTGTGTGATTGGTTAACATGCAACATCAATCTACATCCTTCCCCCCCAAAGATTAAGTATGAAAGGGCACTCATGCCATGGGGTTAAACATACTCGCCATATCTGTCTGGTGATCTACTAACACGGCCCGAGCTCCTGCGGACCAAACCCTGGTCTCCAATTGGAGGCGTGGGTTCGAATCCCACTTCTGACACCATGTAAATGACTTCCAGACTCAGTATACGATTCAAACACATCTTTAATCAGCACTAAAACCTAACAGCATGAAGGATGGTTAGTTATCAACACCTCCTGGCTCAACCTCTGGGTTAACATGCAACATCAATCTACAGTGGGCTAATTGCCCCTCGTGTTTAGGGGGTGGAAAAGTGACCGGTGCAGATGCGAGCCATGACCAATTTTTTCAAGGCACTTTATTATGGTCGAATTTAGAGCTAGTAGTCATTGACACCGATCAGTTGATTTTTTTGGAGAGCAAGGTTGTGTGGGATACGAGACAAACACAAATAAATAGGACTGGTGTGGCGAGTCCAAACTTTGTGAACAAACGGTTCCGTTACTAGCATTACAAGTTTGATATGCATGTGCGTTTGGTACTCGCTAAAGAACATAAAAGTCATTATTGCTGCTGCTGAGCGAGGGCCTTGACTCGTGCTCAGCTACCTGACGACAAACGACCTCTAGGTAAGGTCTGTTGATGTAGCAGGACGCTCCCCTAAACCCATGACGTCACGTGATAGTCCTCGTAACCACTGACAAGGGTTCGACAGTAGGTGGTCTGATCACCAGGTGATGCCACACTGGCTTGACCAAAGATCCTATAGCAAGCAAGATAGACCACTCGACGAAAAATACGTAGTACGGTCACGGGCAGATTCATGGGTAATTTTCGGCCCCATTTCCGTAACCGGCTTCCGTCTCCGCACCAAAGATCCCATACCGGAGCAAAGATAACTAGTGCGGAGACGGAAGCCGGTTACGGAAACGTCCCCGTAAAAATAAAAGTTCTTTGGTAAAAACCTTCTCCTCATTTTCAGAATTATAATTTATTAACACAAACTGTCCCCCATCAACATTGATTACATTGCGGGCAGGATACCTAAAGTCAGGTCGGGTTATTGAAATGGATGAAAAAAAGGCCCACATTCTGCTCCGTTGCGTACTACACGTCAGCCCATTGCATTTAGCAGGAGCGGTCTATCTTGCTCCACTATAGGATCTTTGGCACGGACAGGTTGGGCCTAAGGGTCTTTTCCTGTGCTGTATGACTCTGTGCCTTGGGGTTTGAAATGATCGCACTTCCCTTGCATCAGATGGGGGAAATGTCCATCGAAGTGAGAGATTGAAGGTCAACGAAGACTGTGGCCAGGTGATTGACGCACAATTTCAGAAACCGTCCGAAAACTCCATCCAGGCCAGCCATCTTCAGAGAATTTGCTATCATGGAAACAGATCTGACTTCTGCCAACGAGATGGATGGGACAGAGCCAGTGGATGATGGAGTGTTTGATGGAATGGTATCTGCCTGTTCAGAACAAGCTTAAAAGGCATTGAGCGTGTCTTGTAGAGATGTGTTTTGCCAAAGATCGCACTTGGTTTTGATTTGTGACCCATGATGGTATTCAGGCCCTGCAAATGGTTCCCTCCATGATGGATCTAATGTATTTTGTGTCTTTGCTATTTTACAGTTCACATTTTGATGGTGAAATTGTTATAAAGATGAACAAACCGTATCAGGTTGACAATACACATTTTACTTTGTCACTGAAAGATCTCCGTCTGGAAGGGATTCAGTGAATTTGGTTTCATTTAGAAATGCAATCTTTATTTTGAAGCCCAAGTCGTTGACATAAACTTATGTTATGCAGCAGAGTTATGCAGCGGTAGAGTTGCTGCCTTACGGCAGCAGAGACAAGGGTTCGATCTTGACTACGGGTTCTTATCTGTATGGAGTTTATACATTCTCCCTGTGACCCGTGTGGGTTTTCTTCGGGGTCTCCAGTTCCCTCCCGCAATCCAAAGACGTACAGATTTGCAGGTCAATTTTCTTGGTAAAAGTGTAAATTGTCCCTAGTGTGTAAAATAGTGCTAGTGTGCGCGGATCGCTGGGCGGCGCGGACTCGGTGGGCCGAAGGGCCTGCCTCCGTGCTGTATCTCTAAATTAAACTAATGTATCAAAGTAATTTGATCAAAACAGTTCAAGAGGGAATTTGATCAAAACAGTTCGGGCGGTCACGGTGGTGCAGCGGTAGAGTTGCTGCCTTATAGCGAATGCAGCGTCGGAAACCCGGGTTCGATCCCGACTAGGGGTTCTATCTATAGGGAGTTTGTACGTTCTCCCCGTGGGTTTTCTCCGAGATGTTTGGTTTCCTCCCACACTCCAAAGACATACAGGTTTGTAGGTTAATTGGCTTGGTAAATGTAAAAATGATTCCTAGTGGGTGTAGGATTGTGTTAATGTGTGGGGATCGCTGGTTGGCGCAGACCCGGTGGGTTGAAGGGCCTGTTTCCACGCTGTATCTCTAAACTAAACTAATTATTTCCCACGATTTACTTGACTCACCTGGGCCATGACATGGAGATGTAATTTAATTCTGTTCAGTTTAGTTCATCGTTATGTGGGACAGTGAAAAACTTTTTGTTGACTGCTAACCAGTCAGTAGAAAGACAACGCATGTTTAAAATCGATTTTATAGTGTATAGATACATGTTAAGGGTATAACGTTTAGTGCAAGGTAAAGCCAGCAAATTCCGATAAAATAGTCTGAGGGTCATCAAAGAGGTAGATACTGTAGTAGTCCAGCACTGCTCTCTGGTTATGGTAGGATGATTCAGTTGCCTGATAACAGCTGGGAAGAAACTGGCGGTGTGCGTTTTCACACTTCTATACCTTTAGCCTGATGGGAGAGGGGAGAAGAGCCAGGTTGCGACTCGTCCTTGATTATGCTGCTGAGCATAGGAAAATAGAAAAATAGGTGCAGGAGTAGGCCATTCGGCCCTTTAAGCCAGCACCACCATTCAATATGATCATGGCTGATCATCTAAAATCAGTACCCTGTTCCTGCTTTTTCCCCATATCCCTGGATTCCTTTAGCCCCAAATCTAACTCTCTTGAAAACATCCAGTGAATTGACCTCCACTGCCTTCTGTGGCAGAGGATTTCACAGATTCACAACTCTCTGGGTGAAAAAGATTTTCCTCATCTCAGTCCTAAATGGCCTACCCCAGCCTTATTCTTAAACTGTGACCCCTGGTTCAGGACTCCCCGAACATCGAGAAGTCTAGCCTGCATATAGCCTGTGCAATCTAAGAATTTTATATGTTTCTATAAGATCCCCTCTCGTCCTTCTAAATTCCAGTGAATACAAGCCCAGTCGACTCATTCTTTCATCATATGTCAGCCTGTAACCTGGGGAACCTACGCTGCACTCTCTCAATAGCAATAAAAGGTAGACAAAAATGCTGGTGCATCTCAGCGGGTGAGGCAGCATCTATGGAGAGAAGGAATAGGCGACATTTCGGGTCGAGACACTTCTTCAGACAATAGCAATAATTTCCTTCCTCAAATTAGGAGACCACAATTGTGCACAAGACTCCGGGTATGGTCTCAACTGAGCCCTGTACAACTGCAGTAGGACCTCCTTGCTCCTAAACACAAATCCTCTCGCAATGAAGGTCAACATGCCATTAGCTTTTTTCATTGCCTGCTGTACCTGCATGCTTACCTTCAGTGACTGAAGTACAAGCACACCCATGTCTCGTTGCAACTCTCCTTCTCCTAATCTGACAGGTAGATAATAATCTACCTTCCTGTTCTTGCCGCCAAAGTGGATAACCTCACATTTATCCACATTATACTGCATCTGCCCACTCACCCGACCTGTCCAAGTCACCCTGCAGCCTCATAGCATCCTCCTCGCAGCTCACACTGCCACCCAGCTTTGTGTCATCCGCAAACTTAGAGCTTACATTGAATTCCCTTGTCTAAACCGTTAATATATATTGTAAATAACTGGGGTTCCAGCACCAAGCCTTGCGGAGGGAGGCCCACTAGTCACTGCCTGCCATTCTGAAAAGTACCCATTAATTCCTACTCTTTGCTTCCTGTCTGCCAACCAGGTCTCCACCCATGTCAATACCCTATACCCAATACCATGTGCTCTAATTTTACACTCTTGTGTGGGACCTTATCAAAGTCTTTTTGAAAGTCCAGATACACCACATCCACTGGCTTGCCCTTATCCATTCTACTTGAAGGGAGGTGGGTTTGTGTGATGGTCTGGGCTGCGTCCACAATTCGCTGCAATTTCTTGGGTCTTGGATGGAGCTGTTCCCAAACCAGCTGTGATGCATCCTGATAAAAATGTTTCCTATGGTGCAACTGTAGAAGTTGGTGAGAGTTGTAGGGGACATGCCGAACCTTCTCAGCCTTATGAGGAAGTAGAGGCATTGGTGTACTTTCTTGGTCGTTCCTTCAATATGGGTGGTCCAGGAGAAGTTGGTGGTGATAGTAACTCCTTGGAATTTGAAGTTTACAACCATCTCCATTTCAACGTCATCAATGCGTACCAGGGTATGTGGACCGCGTCATGGAATCATGGAAACTTTATTGCCATTCAGACCTTTCGGTCTAAACAAAATTTCGTTGCCTTGCAGTCATACATATAATAAAATAACAAAACACACAATAAACACAAATTTAACATCCACCACAGTGAGTTCACCAGACACCTCCTCACTGTGATGGAAGGCAAAATCTTAAGTCTTTGTGTCTTCCCTTCTTGTTCTTCCTCTGCGCTGAGGCAATCCAGGCCTCAGATGTTGTGACCTCACCGGGTGATATAAGTAAGTAAGTCCCGCGGCTGAACCGTGCTCCGCGAACGGGCCGGTTCAACTCCGCGGCCCGGGGCGGTCAAAGCTGCCGCCCTCCAGTCCAGCGGACGCAGCTGTTGCCGCGGGAGCTCCGGAAAAACAGGTCACCAACCCGTGACCTGCGAGCTCCCGACGATGTCGTCCACTGGGCCCGCGGCCGGGCCTCTGAAGTCGCTGCCGCCGCCACCACCACCGGAGAGCCGCCACAGCTCCGAGTCGGGCCGCCGGAACGCCTGAACTCGCCACAGCCCCGAAGTCGGCCAGCCCCACGCTGGTAAGTCCTGGCTGGCTCTGCCTCCGGAGCCTCGAGGTCGGTCGCAGTTGGAGGCTGCCAGCTCCGCCATTAGGCCTCAGCGCAAACGCAGGCAGATATGGGGGATACGACAAGAAAAGTCGCGTCCCCCGAAGGAAGAGACTAAAACGTTTCTCCCACCCCTCCCACACACATACACAACATAATAACTCAAATTAACACGCTAAAACAGGACAAGAAAACAACAAAAAAAGAAAAAACAGACGGACTGCAGGTGAGCCGCAGCTGCCAAGGCAGCACCGCCACTCCAAGGTGGCTTCGCTTCCTGAAGTCGATCACTTTCTCCATTGTATTGCTGACATTGAGAGAAAGGTTGTTGTCTCGACACCAGGACATGAGGGTCACCATCTTATCATTATTTGATATCCAGCCCACAATGGTGGGGTTGTCTGCGAATTTGAAGATTGAATTAGATTTAAACATGGCAGTGCAGTCGTGGGTGTGCAAGGAATAAAGACGGGGGCTGAGAACGCAGCTTTGCGGAGCACCAGTGGTGAGGATTATCGTGGAGGATGATCTGCCACCTTTCCTCACTGATTTTAAGTGCAAGTGATGAATAAATCTGATATTGATTGATTGATATTGATTGGAGTCTATTGGTCAGGAAGTTGGGATCCAGCTGCACAGATGAGTACAGACGCCAAGTCCCGCGAGTTTGGTGACGAGCTTGGATGGTATAATGGCATTAGAGGCAGAGCTATCGTTTTAGTGTTAGCGATACAGCGCGGAAGCAAGCCCTTCAGCCCAACGGGTCCGCGCTGACCAACGATCCCCGCACATTAACACTATCCTACACCCACTAGGGACAGTTTTTACATTTACCATGCCAATTATTCTACAAAGCTGTACGTCTTCGGAATGTAGGAGGAAACCGAATATCACGGGGGGAAAACCCACGCAGGTCACGAGGAGAACGTACAGACTCCGTACAGACAGCACCCGTAGACGGGATCGAACATAGAAACATTGAAAATAGGTGCAGGAGTAGGCTATTCGGCCCTTCAAGCCTGCACCGCCATTCAATATGATCACGGCTGATCCTGGGACTCCGGCGCTGCATTCGCTGCCAGGCACCAACTCCAGCACTGCGCAACCGTGACTGCCCTTCACGTTTTATATATATTAAAGTGGGGAGAGAATAACTTTTTTTTTTACATTATATTTAAATAACAAAATGGAAATCAGAGAAACATGGATGCCTGGAATGTGGCAAAACACTTAGATGCAAAACAGCACTACAACATAGCCACAGGTCATTGCAAAACTGACAGGAATTCAGAACAAAAATAGAAAGGTACGAATGCAGGAAGTAAGGGCTTCTGGGCAGTGAATGTGCACAGATGAGATTTTTAATCAATTGTAAATTGGCAATAAGAAGTTATGAAGATTCAATTGATGCATTTTGTGCAGCATGTTCATATTATTGCCAGCTATGCCGTACCCACTGATAGACTCCTGGTGTTATAAAATCAATAAAGATGAACAAGCTGCAAACAAAGTCAAAATACTCGTGCGCATTTTTGTGATTGATGATTAAGAGAGTTAAACACGATGTACAAAGGTTCACACTTTTACTCGCCAGTGGCAGAATGGGGGAATAGTACATCAAAAGACAATTTATGCAAAGAACTGGCAAAGAAATGGTATTCCTAACTGAAGCAATTCACTTTTAATAAATACAATCATTCACACAGAGATTTATAAATTGTGAACTTTTCTTGCAAGGTTGCTGAAGCATTGTAAGCAAGATACCGGCCATTCCTTCTCATAAATTCATGTCCATAAGTGGTAGGAGCAGAATTAGGCCATTCGGCCCATCAAGTCTACTTTGCCATTCAATCGTGGCTGATCTATCTCTCTCTCTCAACCCCATTCTCCTGCCTTCTCTCCATAACCCCTGACACCCGTACTAATTACAAATCTATCCACCTCTGCCTTAAAAACATTCATTGCCGTGGCCTCCACAGATTCACCACCCTCTCACAAAATAAATTCCTCCTCATCTCCTTCCTACAAAGGGTGGTGGGTGTATGGAACAAGCTACCAGAGGAGGTAGTTGAGGCTGGGGCTATCCTAACGTTTAAGAAACTGTTAGATAAGTGCATGGATAGGACAGGTTTGGAGGGATATGGGCATAATGGCAACAGGTGGGACTAGTGCGGCTGGGACATGTTGGCCAGTGTGGGCAAGTTGGGCCGAAGAGCCTGTTTTCATACTGTATAAGTAATGTCCTTTAATTCTGAGACTCTGACCTCTGGTTCTAGACTCAGCCAGTAGTGGAATCATCCTCTCCACATCAACTCTATCTATGCCTTTCAATATTCGGTAAGTTTCAATGAGCCCCCCCCCCCCCCCCCCCTCATTTTGTAAACTCCAGCGATAGAGGCCCAGTGCCGTCAAACACTCATCACATGTTAACCCGCCCCCATCATATGTTCTCCACAAATACAGAATCTGCAGTCTGTCTTGCCTCCGCACAACATCCTGAAAAACGATTCCAACCGGAAACGTCACCTATTCCTTTTCTCCAGAGATGCTGCCTGACCCGCTGAGTTACTCCAGCACTTTATGTCTATCCCGAATCATAACGTCTGTAATCTATCAGGTCTCTAAACATATATTTTTTTTATTTTTAAATTCAAAAAAATAAATTGAGTGCAGAGACAGGCCCTTTGGCCCATCTGCATCTCCCAGCGATCCCTGCACATTAGCACACACTGGGGATAATTTTTATATTAATGCCAAGCAAATTAACCTACAAACCTGTCCCTCTTTGGAATGTGGGAGGAAACCGATGATCTTGGAGAAAACCCACGCAGTTCACGGGGAGAACGTACAAACTTCGCATAGACAAGCACCCGTAGTCGGGATCGAACCCGGGTCTCTGGCGCTGTAACGCTACCGCTACGCCACCGTGCCGCCCTCTTGCAAGTTAACTACATTTTTTTCTCATACCTCTTAAGGAAAACTAAGTAGTGCTAATACTTCTGTATTGTCAGCCCCTTAATTACAGACGTCTCTTTAAGTTCTTCAGTGGTGTGATGAATAAACAACTGTTGTTCTCCACTCAACAACAAATTTAAATGAACACCATAATTGCTGATTACGTGTACAAATTGCAACACAATAGCACGCGCACACACTGCATGCCAATAATCTCCTCCAAATTAAAAGTCAGAAATGAGCACGAATAGGCCATTTGGTTCCTCGAGTCTGCGTGCTAATTAATACGATCACGGCTGATCCTTTACCTCAGTACCATTTGCTGTACTCCCTGCATTCCCCGTCACAGCTTTTCTATGCAGAAATCCATCTACCCCATGAGTAAACGCATTCAGCAGATGCCGAGGGATTGGACACACTAGAGGCAGGAAACATGTTCACGATGTTGGGGGAGTCCACAACCAGGGGCCACACAGTTTAAGAATAAGGAGTAAGCCATTTAGAACGGAGACGAGGAAACACAGAGAGCGGTGAGTCTGTGGAATTTTCTGCCTCAGAGGGCGGTGGAGGCAGGTTCTCCGGATGCTTTCAAGAGAGAGCTAGATAGGGCTCTTAAAAATAGCGGAGTCAGGGGATACGGGGAGAAAGCAGGAACTGGGTGCTGATTGGGGATGATCAGCCATGATCACATTGAATGGCGGTGCTGGCTCGAAGGGCGGAATGGCCTATTCCTGCACCTATTGTCCATTGAAGATGGTAGTGAAAAATTGCAGCAGGATCTTGATCAATTGGCCAGGTGGGCTGATCGAGGAATGGTTGATGGAATTCAATACAAAGAAGTGCGAGGCGTTGACTGATTCCAGACTGGACCAGACTGATTCCTGGGATGTCAGGACTTTCATATGAGGAAAGATTGGATAGACTCGGCTTGTACTCGCTGGAATTTAGAAGATTGAGGGGGGATCTTATAGAAACTTACAAAATTCTTAAGGGGTTGGACAAGCTAGATGCTGGAAGATTGTTCCCGATGTTGGGGGAGTCCAGAACAAGGGGTCACAGTCTAAGGATAAGGGGGAATTCCTTTAGGACCGAAATGAGGAAAACATTCTTTACACAGAGAGTGGTGAGTCTCTGGAATTCTCTGCCACAGAAGGTAGTTGAGGCCAGCTCATTGGCTATATTTAAGAGGGCGTTAGATGTGGCACTTGTGGCTAAAGGGATCAGGGGGTATGGAGAGAAGGCAGGTACGGGATACTGAGTTGGATGATCAGCCATGATCACATTGAATGGCGGTGCAGGCTCGAAGGGCCGAATGGCCTACTCCTGCACCTATTTTCTATGTTTCTATGTTGCACTTTGGGATCTAGGAGTGCAGGTGCATAGAGCAGAGGGATCTAGGAGTGCAGGTGCATAGTTCCTTGAAGGTGGAGTCACAGGTAGATAGGGTGGTCAAAAAGGCTTTTGGCGCATTGGCCTTCATCAGCCAGAGTTTTGAGTTGGGAGGCCAAGTTGCAGTTGTATAAGAGGATGGTGAGGCCGCATTTAGAGTATTGTGTTCAGTTCTGGGCACCATGTTCTAGGGAAGTTGTTGTCAAGTTGGAAAGGGCACTGAGAAGATTTACGAGAATGTTGCCAGAATTAAAGGATGTGAGCTATACAAAAAGCTGGTACTCTGTTCCTTGGAGCGCAGGAGGATGAGGGGTGATCTTATAGAGGTGTATAAGATCCTGAGAGGAATAAGTTGGGTAGATGTACAGAGACTCTTGCCTTTGAATAGGTGAATCGGGGACCAGAGGATATAGGTTTAAGGTAACCGGGAAAAAATTTAATAGGAATCTGAAGGGTAACGTTTTCACACAATAGGTGGTGGATGTATGGAACAAGCTGCCAGAGGAGGTAGTTAAGACTGGGACTATCCCAACATTTAAGAAACAGTTAGACAGGTACATGGATGGCACAGGCTTGGAGGGTTATGGACCTAATGCGGGCTTGTGGGAACGAAGTGTAGCTGGGGATGTCCTCATTCTTCAGGGAACCGTGGTTCCTCTCCCCTACTATCGATGAGGCTCTCACCAAGGTTTCTTCCATACCCCGTAACACTGCGCTCTCTCCCCATCCCCCACTCCACTCGAAAAAAGGGCAGAGTCCCCCTAGTCCTGACCTTCCACCCTACCAGCCGTCACGTACAAACAAATAATCCTCCGTCATTTTCGTCACCTCCAACATGACCCACCACTCGCCACATCTTCCCATCTACCCCCCCCCCCCCCCCCCCCCCCTTCTGCTTTCCGCAAAGACCACTTCCTCCGTAAAGACAACTCCATTGTCAATTCATCCCTTCCCACCCGTTCCACCCTCTCCCCGGGCACTTTCCTTGCAACTGCAAGAGATGCTCCACTTGTCCTCCCCCATCGACTCCATTCAAGGACCGCAAGCAGTCGTTCAGGTGCGACAGGGGTTCACCTGCACCTCCTCAAACCTCATCTGTTACATCCGGTGCTCTAGATGTCAGTTGATCTACGTTGGTGAGACCAAGCATAGGCTAGCGATCGCTTCGCCGAACACCTCCACTCGGTCCGCAATAACCAACCTGATCTCCCGGTGGCTCAGCACTTCAACTCCCCCCTCCCATTCCGAATCCGACCTTTCTGTCCTGGGCCTCCTCCATGGCCAGAGTGAGCACCACCGGAAATTGGAGGAGCAGCACCTCATATTCCGCTTGGGCAGTTTACACCCCAGCGGCATGAGCATTGACCTTCTCCCAATTTCCGGTAGCCCTCACTGTCTCCTCCTCTTCTCAGCTCTCCCTCAGCCCTCTGGCTCCTCTTCCTTTCTTCTTTCCCGCCCCGCCCCTACATCAGTCTGAAGAAGGGGTTCGGCCCGAAACGTTGCATATTTCCTTAGCTCCATAGATGCTGCCGCACCCGCTGAATTTCTCCAGCACTTTTTGCCTACCTTTGTAGCTGGGACATGTTGGCCGGTGTGGGCAAGTTTGGGCCGAAGGACATTTTTCCACACTGTATCCAATGTTACAGCTTCGTCACCCTACTGGTGAAGCCTTTTTAATTCTTCTCATGCTTTACAACATAAGCTGAAGCTGTGTTACTCCCGTGTCCTTGAGAGTGTGCATGTTGTTAAGCTGATATAACAAAGCAAGTGTTGCATTCTTAAGAATGCCTCATAGGAAATAGCATCATAAAAATATCATCATGGACGGCACGGTGACACAGAGGTAGAGTTGCTGCTTCACAGCGCCAGAGACCGGGTCCCAGGTTCCATCCTGACCACAGGTGCATGTCTCCACGGAGTTTGTATGCACTCCCCATGACCTGCGTGGGTTTTCTCCGGGTGCTCCGGTTTCTTCCCATGCTCCGAAGACATACAGGTATGTAGGTTAATTGGCTTCGGTAACATCGCAAATTGTCCCTAGTATGTAGGATAGTGCTAGCGTATGGGGATCACTGGTTGGCATTGTCTCGGTGGGCCGAAGGGCCTGATTCCACGCTGTAAACTAGACTAATCTGCAGGTTCTTGTTTCTACACTAGCCATATTAACAAGGACTTAAGGGGCTGGAGTAACACAGTGGGTCAGGCAGCATCTCTGTAGAAATCGGACAGTTGACGTTTAGGTTGAGACCCTTCTTCACCCCACCCAAAGTGTCGCCTATCTATGTTATTCAGAGATGCTGCCTGACTCGCAGAAATATTCCAGCATTTTTTGTGTCCTTTTTTTTGTAAACCAGCATCTGCGGTTCATTGCTTCTAGCTGTATTAACACTGGAGTCAACTCAAGCAATCTCTGTATGGTTTGAGTTTATCAATGCATTTAAAGATCACAGATGAGGTGACACAAATGAGAGGATAATGGAGGGGAGGGAGATTCAAAACTAAATAAGCCATTAAGAGACTTAAATTGCAGATTTTTTTCTGGTATTGTTTCCATGATGACGTTCAGAACAAAAATCAGACGACAAGGCTAGGGAAAAGAGACGGGTAATGTGATAAATTGCAGCTTCCGTCAAAGTGGTCGGCAAGGACTCAACAGTCTGCACAATATCCTCTTGCGTTTACTATTCCACGACTCTATAATTGTCACCATTTGTTTGAAATGGCACAGCTAATTGGTACAGCTGGCCGCATTTTCTCAAACAAAAGAGGTTTGAAGGAAACAAAACTCGTATGTCTCCAAAGCCAATGACCTAAATCTTGCCTAACCTACAACGAGAGGTCCGGTACAGAAATATGAAGCTTTATTTTTGAAACTCCTGCGGGGAAAAAATAACTTTCTCATTGCGAGTCTGAAACTCTGGCCCCTTATACTCGTTTCCCCGTTATCGCAAATCGAGTCAAGAATGGCTCTTGAATGTTATTCAATGACAGTATCCAATGCTGGTGGATTCTGGCATGGTGGCACAGTGGTAGAGTTGTCTTGCAGCACCAAAAGACCCGGGGTTCGATCCTGACTATGGGTGCTGTCTGTACAGTTTGTACCGTATCCCAGTGACTGCGTGGGTTTCCTCCGGGAGCTCCGGTTTCCTCCAACATTTCAAAGACGTTTGTAGGTTAGGTCCGTTTTCACGCTGGACCTCGTATAACTAAACTAAAACTAAGTATCCTTGGTCCCATCAGGAGAATGTTGTACTAACTCAGGGTGGCGTCCAGAACGAATCGGTGCAGCGGCAGGTGGAACATAAAACTGTTCGATTAACTTTTGAAACTTTGTCGTCGGCAAAACATGGCGACACTCGTGTACTTCCCAGGTGAGGTCTACTGCATGATTTTAGTTTAGAGATACAGTGCAGAAACAGGTCCTTCGGCCCACCGGGTCCGCGCCGACCAGAGATCCGCGCATATTAACGCTATCCTACACACACTAGGGACAATTTTTACATTTATCAAGCCTGTACGTCTTTGGAGTGTGGGAGGAAACCGAAGATCTCGGAGAAAAACCCACGCAGGTCACGGGGAGAACGTACAAACTCCGTGCAGACAGCACCCGTAATCGGGATCGATCCGGGTTTCCGGCGCTACATTCGCTGTAAGGCGGCAACTCTACCGCTGCGCCACCGTGGCCGCCCTAATTTTACTGGGTTGTACGCAGAACAAAGCATTTCACTGTTGCTAGATAATAAACCATCATTGAACCATAACTGCGTTCTGAGCCTGTCTGAAAGTTTGTTTCTTATTCTTTGACAAAATATTCTCAAAATAGAAGCAGCTAGTTACCATCACATGGTACGTTTCACATGTTGATTCGTTACAGAAGATGGGGCACCAGCTTGAAAATAGCTTAAAATGAAATTTAATATATCCATAATAAATAAGGAGACCACCGGGTTTTAAGCTAATATAACGGGCTGAAATAGTTAAGAATTGGAAATGGGAAGATAGCAGAACATTTTGAAACAGAAATCAAACAAACTTATGCACGTCAAAGTAAATAACACAGTTGTTTAAAATACATAATCGTCACCCAGTCTCTACACAAAGAAGACCCATAATATACAAGGCTACACTTGGTCACATAACCTTGATGTAATAAGTAAGAAAGAACTGCAGATGCTGGTTTAAATCGAAGGTAGACACAAAATGCTGGAGTAACTCAATGGGTGCGGCAGCATCTCTGGAGAGAAGGAATGGGCGACGTTTCGGGTCGAGACCCTTCTTTAGACTGATGTGAGGGGAGGGACAAAGATGGAATGTAGCGGAGACAGTAAGACTAGTGGGAGATCTGGGAAGGGGAAGGGGATGTAGAGAGAAAGCCAGAGCTATCTGAAGTGAGAGAAGTCAATGTTCATACCGCTGGGGTGTAAACTACCCAAGCAAAATATGAGGTGCTGTTAAGGCACTGACCAAGAACATGTCAAAAACCTCAGCCTTGTAAATTCTCCGACAGGAAGTCTACGGCAAATGACACAACCCAACATGTCCAGCGGGGTGTGCATCGCAAGGCCCGAAGGGTGGAGAAGGACTGTGAAGGTGGGAGGAGGTTTGGGAAGGGGGCTGTGCGGAGGGACCAGGGAAGGAGAGAGAGGGACCAGGAAAGGGGGGGGGGGGGGGGGGGAGAGGGGTCGGGAAGGGTAGGGGGAGCAAAAGAGACAAGACGGGTGGTGGGAAGGACTGAGAAGGGAGGAGAAGGACTGGGAAGAGGTGGGGGGGGGAGGGAGGGGAGAGGAGGAAGGAAGGTGGGGAGGGGAAAAGTGGGGGAGGGAAAGAGTTGAGGGCCGGGAAGGGA